>JAOVYX010016276.1:0-54752 GCA_035668315.1 Drosera spatulata | reverse complement strand
CCTAGAGGCCCTGGACCCACCTAGGTCATTCTTACCCTCCGTCCCTGGATATACATAATCTACTCTATTTGATATTGTTGTTATTTTTATTTTATCATTTTTATTTCATCAATGGATGAAATAATAATATTTAATATTAATTTTTTTTAAACGAATGACACGGAAACTGAAAATAAAAAATTAAAAAAATGATTTTCAATCTCAATTTCTTGTTTCATTTTTATATAACATTCAAGATTTCATTTACAAATATAAGTTTCTTGTATTATGCGATGAAGCCATGGAGGTTGGTAAGCAACTCATTATTTCATTTCTGCTAAAAATTGTGTTTTGATCTATTGCTGCTTTTGCATTAGTTTGTTGAAAGCTTGAAAATGTTGCTTTGCCACTATGCTTGATGTTCTTGGAGTTTTCTGTGGTCTGTTGCACAGATTATCCATTGCGAAGTTTTGTGTTTCCGCTTATTTCATTTTGGTTTCTGTTAAAAGGTTTCCCTTTTTAAAATGCCGTTTGAGACATGCATCTCTGTTCTCCCATTAAGCTGGGTATGATTTTAGAAAATACTGCTTACCCAAGTTTAAGGGTTCTAACTTAATTTCCCCTGCAACCTTGCAGTCTTAGCGTTCTGATATCTTTGTATATGTTACTCTATTTATACTCATTGAAGCTATCAAGCTAAATATCCAAAACATGAACATCAAAAGCAATCTCCATTGCCGCTCTTTCACTGTTTCCTCAACTTGGGCCTAGGCGCACTTGCACAAGTACCGTGCCATATGCCATCATCCTTTCTCCACAAACAATACCTTACTGCAAACTGAAGTGAAACAACTGGTCTATCGCCAGTTTACACTTACTCTAATTACGCTACACCACATCAACCTTGACGTAAGGTTGAAATACATAATTTAAATTGTCATTATTATTTTTTGATAATTTTCTAAAAATGATGTTTCATCGTCCCACAACGTAAATCGAACTTCGCCTCAATCAAACTTTGCCTCAACAAAGGTGATATTCAAAAGATTGCTTATAATTTGGGACAGAGGAAGTAACAATGATGATAGACGTTGCGAATTATTGTAGTGAGTGAGTCAAAAGAAAATTTAAATCGTATCGTTAGAAAAGTTTATTAAACGTGTTAAATAGTGTAGAGAAAGATAATCATTGTACTAATAATTACTCCCTCCGTCCCAAAAAGGTTATACTTATTACTCCCTCCGTCCCAAAAAGGTTATACTCCTTGTACACATAAGCGATAAAGGTGATGATACTATGAATGATCCGTAAGACGAGCAAACGATATTAGCATAAGATTGAGGGAGCATTTTTTTCGAGTTTTGGAAATCTGTTGATTTGGGATAATCATGATCAAACCATGTGAGATCTATGAACATAGATAAATTAAGAGATGAGATACCAGATCATTGTTTGTAAATGATCATCGCTAGCATTTTCCAGTTGAAAATTTGACCAACTTTGACTATCCATAGAGGTTGAGGTCATGAATCCATGGCCCCTTCATCATTTTACATAAAAAGGACTAGGGATTTCAATTAGTTAGTGGATTTTGCTTCGTTGAAATCTAGGGGTCTTTACTTAGTATTTAATCTCACTATTAGATTTTGCTCTTAGTTTAATTGAAATGCCTACGTCGACGAGCATATGCTTTGCAGCTTTGGCATAGAGCGGCGGTGATACTTCTTTTTTCGGGACGGTGGTGCTCAAATGTTGTGTACACATTGCAATATTATGCTTATGACAATGTTGATCCTTATCCTGTCTTTATGTGTGAATGTTGGTAAGAGGATTCAGATGCCACTAGTTGTTTGAATTATATACTTTGCTACTAATTGCTAGTAGAGATGCCCTGCTCTATTTTTTCTTTGCGGGTACTGTGTAAGTCTGTTACATGCATGAAATAACCAACTTGTTATGTGTAGTGATTTTGAGAATAAATGGTTTCAGCATGATGTGTTACATGTAGAGGGTTTGTTTCAAATGGTATCCAAGCTGTCCTTCAACTATGTGTTCATGGGCTTGGCACTGAAATGGAGATGAAACTCTGCACATCAATTGTTACAGGTGGTGCATTCTATTTATGTGGCTTAAGTTGTTTTCGTCGATGAGATATCTTCTACTTGGAAGTGTTATATGAATGAATAGATTTTACAGCCTATGATCATCAATAAAGTCATGAACAGAGGATCATCCCCATCTCATTTGGTCAGCGGCTCTTCTCCATTGCAAGAGATCAAGTGTTCAGGCCTTGGTAGAGTGTTCAACTGCCAAGTGGGGCCGAGCCCGTCTGCTCGATCGGTTAATCTCGAGCTATTTAGTGGAGGAAAGGATGATTCCTTTGGGATCTCTTAAGAATGAGATCATGAATAAGTTTTCGAGCTCTCCAAAGTGAGTGACGAAGTAAACAATTTAATTTTGCACGTATAAGCATGCGACTTACATAATTTACTTGGCTCTATCTATAATGTGGAGTACCAAATAAGTAGTGCACCACTATCCAAACTTTAACCTCGTTACGTATATTTTCGCTACTTTATCAAGCTTCTCTTTTGCATATCTCTACTATAATTAGAAACACTCAGCAGCTCCGTTTTTCTCATGCAGTCTCCAAAGCCAAGAAACATCGAGGAGAAAATGGCATACTTCAAGTCTTTTTTGCTGCTAAGCATTGCCTTTGCTCTTTCTCTTCTCAATGTGTCCTCTAATGTCTCTGCCCGTCAGTTGGCTGGTGAGTTCTCGTTGCATGACGATGCTATTTGAAAGTAACAAGATGGTTGGCATGCATACTTAAGTAATGTTGTGTGTTATAAGATCATACGTTAGCGTAAAAATATCCTGTCTGTTGATCATATATTATTTGATTTTTGAAGAGTTGAACGAGGAAGTGAATGGATACCACGATGGACATGGTGGCGGCTATCATCATCATCCACCGGAAGAGGATGAGAAAGTCACCAAACCCGATGGATTTGAACATGAACACGGTGAGCATGGTCACAACGACCATGGCCGTGGCCACTTTCCCCCAATTGAAGAAGCAAAAGTTGCCACCCCAAATGATTTTGAACGTGGACATGGTGAGGGATTCGGACGTGGAGAGGGATTTGGATGAGGCGAGGGTTTCGGTCATGTGGAGGGATCGGGCCATGGTGGCTTCCCGCCTAAGAATGAACAAACTGTGAAGAAAACAGATGACTTTGAGCATGGCCGTGGCGGGTTTGGGCACGAAGGTGGCTTCCGCAGTCGCTATCCTCCAAACAGCGACATCAAAGTCTCTCAAACAAATTCTTTCGGGCACGGATCACAAGACGAGGGATTCGGACATGGTGAGGGATTCGGACATGGCGAAGGATTTGGTCGTGGTGAGGGATTTGGACGTGGTGGCAGCCGAGGCGACTTGCCCCCGAAGGAAGAGAAAGCTGCCAAGACAACGACCAACGACTTTGAGCATGGCCGTGGCGGGTTTGGTCACGAAGGCGGTCGGGATGGTCGCTTCCCACCCCAGAATTAATGAGAACAAGAGCTAAGCTCAAGTTTCACTGTACCTATATGCGTGTGTGCATGCATGTATGCGAACTTGCTGCATAGTTATGAAGCGTGCAAGATTTGCCCAATAAGCTAAGTTATGATAAGTATGTTGTACAATATTCTGTCTCCCTAGCTATATGCTGCAAACTAAGCTATAGCTGGCGTAAATGGACGCAGTAGCCGTATCCTGGCCAACTCTATAATATCCTTATGTTCCTGTCTTTCCATGCACTCTGCTGTTTAATCGAAATAATATATGCATCTCTTCCAAGAATAATACGCCTAGCTTATGCTTCAGATGCTGATATAATTCATGCACAATATTGTCTCACTGTTTGGTTAGCCGTTGCCTGGTTCTGGACGCTGTCGCTGTGCAGTGTGTTCTGTGTGTTGGTTTATTATCTGAGTGTGCTGTCGGATTGAAACAATGACCTGGTTTGGTTAATTGCTAGCATGTTTGCTGCAGCTCTAGGCGTTGAAGTTCGCCTGCGCATCAGGTTGTTCTGGCGAAGTTTTATAGGTGCTTCAGGAGTTTGATTCTTATTCCTGGTGTACTAGTTGTATGTTTCAGCTTTGATCTTGCTTCTGAGTTGTGAATCTCGATTGCTAAAACAACTGAAGAAAACACTCCTATAAGTCCATAGATAATAGGAATACATAAACTTAATTAAAATGATCATGTCATGGTACATATGGACTCATAAACGACCCTTTATTCATAAACATGATCATATAGCTTGCTAGCTAAGCGAAATAAACGATACATGAACCGTGCACAAAGACTCACATTTGTGCATACACTCCATACATGTCGCGATGTTTAGTTCTGGCCCTCTTCACCAGGACCATGTTTGTGGTTGTGCTTGTGCTCGTGATCGTGCTTGTGTTTGTGCTCGTGCTCATGTTCATGCTGGTACTTGTCTTCCTTTGCGGCAGGAGTTTCTACATTCTCTTCGGCTAGGACACGACCATTGTCATGAGGCCCATGTTTTTTCTCATGCTTGCGCTCATGTTTGTACTCCTCGGTCGCATCTGCTGCATCCTCTTCAAGCAGGCGGCGCCCATGGTCATGATGGCCATGCTCGTGGTCATGCTTGTGTTCATCATCATGCTTGTGTTCATCATCATGCTTGTGTTTGTGCTTGTGTTCGTGTTTGTACTTATCTTCTTCAGTGGTAGTAGAATCTGCTTTCTCTTCGGCTAAAAAACGGCCATTGTCATGATGGCCGTGTTTGTGCTCATGTTTATGTTTGTCATGCTTATGCTCATGTTTGTACTCCTCTGTGGTATCAGCTGCATCCTCTCCAAGCAGGCGGCGTCCATGGTCATGAGGGCCATGCTTGTGCTCATGATCATGCTTGTGTTTGTACTCGTGTTCGTGTTCGTACTTGTCTTCTTCAGCAGTAGCAGCTTCTGCTTTCTCTTCGGCAAGGAGACGGCCATTGTCATGAGGGCCATGCTTGTGTTCATGCTTGTTGTCATGTTTGTACTCCTCTGTGGTATCAGCTTCAGCATCCGCTTCAAGTAGGCGGCGTCCATGATCATGATGGCCATGTTTATGCTCATGCTCGTGCTTGTGTTTGTGCTCGTGTTTGTCCTCCGTCTTGGCATCAGCTTCCGCCTCCTCTTCTATTAGGCCACGGCTGTTGTCATGAGGGCCATGTTTGTGCTTGTGGTCATGATCATGCTTGTGCTTATGCTTGTGTTCGTGCTTATCCTCATCAGCGGCGGCATCAGCCTCCACCTGATCGGCCTCTAATAGGCTACGCCCATTGTGGTGATGATGTTCATGCCTGTGCTCATGTTTGTGCCCGTAGCGATCATACTCAGCAGTTTCTGTCAAACAAAAACCAACTTTTCTATCACAAACTCATAGATTTATCATACTGGATTGCTATTAGTCCAGTAAAATTACATTAGTACCAAACATAGGTATTAATGAAGTCGGCAGCGTAGCACATTCTTAAATGTGGAATGCAGAATATTTCACATTGTCATGCCAACAAAAGCATAATCGCCTAGGGAGACTATATATGCATTACGCGTATAAGTATAACCAACAAAAGCATGAATAGTCGTTATATAATTCTTGCAATGCGGGTTCATTAACGAGACAATTGCATCGTAATTCGATGATTTGGGGTTCGATGAACTTACGAGTCTGCTGCTGAGCAGTCTCGGCGAGCTGACGAGCTGCCGAGGCTTGATCAGAGGCAATGAGAAGAAACGCAGCAAAGAGACCAAGTAGAAGAAGCAGAGCCTTTGAGCAACTCATTTTTTTCTTCCCTTTGTATGAATATGGGTTTGTTTAGGAGATGTGGGAACTGACCTTGCAAAGGGCCTCTATTTATAGGGCATTGATCCTCTTTTTTTTTTTTTAATAATCTTTTTGGGTATGGTGTGATACTCTAATTTTGATATTTTGAGACCTTAAAAAAGGGAAAAATAAACATTGAACTGTGTAGCATATTGAACTATTCATTGGTTCATTTTTGTTAGCTTAAAAATGGTGTGGGTGAGATCCTGTGCAGCTTCATTGACGAAATGACCTCACTGGGTCTTCTACTATAAGTGAGAAAGATCAAGGAAGCTGCAAAGCCTGATATGATCTGCAGCTAGAGGCCTCCCCGGCAAACCAACAGTGTGCGAAGCAAATCGGCAGATCCACATGGGCGTGGAGAGGAGGAAATCTGCAGTTTGTTTCGTGATGTAAATGATAGGTGTTTAATTCCTGATTTCATGATTAAATAAAAAAAATTATTTATTATTGAGTTAATCCTAAACGATGTCATATGTTAGTTTAGGAAAGAATGAGGCCATTTTTATCTACAACTAAACCATATCGTGTACATCTCCTTCCTTCGTTCTCGGCCTGAAAAGAACAACTTAATATTGATATAAGACGAGATAATATACACAATCTTATCTTTGATTTATGGTTAAGTGGAGAAGGACTTACTATTTAGTCGATCTCTTTTGGCAATTTAAAAATCGAGAATGATAATGTTACATGGCACTGGACTTTATATCGGAAAAAGAGCATAAAGAACTTGAACTATTCGACAATGACACATGATTCATTAAATTATGAAAATATAAGGATGATCCTCTTATCAGTTATTTTAAATATTGTTTCGTGTCAAGATAATTTAAAATTCCTTTAAAACAAGTGAAGAATATATATATATATATATATATATGATTCTTTTATGGATTTTTTTAATATTATTTCGTATCAAAATAATACAATTTCATTTTACGATATAAACATTAAACACATATTTTTAAACTTGATGAAGATCATATATCACGATTCAATAATTTAAGAGATTTAAATTAAATATTATCTTTTTTATATTCTTAATAAATTTTGATAGATATCATGGGATATCATTGAAGTTAATGTGCCAGCGAACCAACGTCGCATTCACATTTTGGCTACGCCTTGGATAGTGTTTGGATCCCAAGCAAAGTTCAGTGTGGAAACCATCCGCTTAATTTTTGGGACGTTATGACGCAGGCGAGGACGTGTTTTTATGTTGAGATCCCACTTATCGAGTTAATTACCAGTACTTCGTTTCATTATTGTATTAAAATTTCAAAGAAAGAGTTGATTCATCGATGAGCGGTTTTGTTCTTGATCATATGATCAAAGATTTGATATGAGGGTATCAAACATGTTCGAGGTATGTTGCCGAGGACATTTTTCATAAAGGAGGGAAAATGAAGGCAAAGGCATTACAAAGACAGATGTATACAAAATTTAATCTATTTGTTATCATTGTTGTTTTTATTTTTTTGTTTTTGTTTCATTGTCTGATGAAACAGAATTATTTCATATTGATTTTTGTTTTTCAAATGGATAAAACAGTAACCAAAAACAAAAAATTAGAAAAATTGATTTTATGTTTCTGATATTGATTTTGGCTTGATAACAGTTATAAAAAAATGATACCAAACACCCTCTACTTTTTGGGTTGATATATATATATATATATATATAGCACAATATATTTTTCAAGTTCACAATAAATATCAAACGTCCAAACGTGATCACATAGTAAGAAAACCGTTGCTCATCACATGGATAAAATTTTGTGTGTTTCGTTCTCCTTATAGACAATTATCTGAATTCTTACTTTTCTCTTTTTATATGTCTGAGGCTTGGCTTTGTTACATTCGTTTGACTACTAACATTTTTGGGAGAGGGTAATGTGTCGGATGTATTTGATATTTGTATTTGGATTGTATTGTCCATAAATTGCGGTTAGCAAAGTGCTGGTTTGAAAACATGTCCAAAGACTTTCCATGCAGATCTATAAACATTTAACCATATATTGTTGAAACTCAAAACCCATTACATCCTCGATGACGTCATTTCGCATTAAAATGAGCTCAAACGTGGGTGGCTCTGCGGCACTGTCACATTCTTCATTCTTGGGCTGATTGATTTATTACAATCTAATCCTCTTAGATTATGGAGTATGTCTTGGGAAATTGAGCAAATGTGTGATATTTTCTCTGTTAAACATGAATTGTAATGTTCAATAAAAAAAGCATATATTTAAATTGGTATAAAAAAACTTTTATGTTACGAATACTTCATGAAACGACATTATCATTTTATATAAAATTATCGTGAAATATTATAATAGTTTAAGTTAACACGAAAAATAAAGCTCTTCAAAATACATATGAAATAATAATGTTAATGTTGAATGTTATAATTTATGAGGGACGGAGGGAGTATTATTTTATAACTTTCATTTACGTATTAATGCCCATAAATTATAGTCATGTTTCCGTGCACTATAAATCATAAATATGTGCACAGTAGAACGTATATATATTGTAGTTTCCTCTATGTCTTAGTACCTGCAATCACTGTGTTATCAAGACAATTTTTGCTATCTCATCTTTGATTTGTTACATGTGAACACATTGTCAACATAATGTTTGTTTGGTAACTGATGTGCAAGAAAGAATAAAAGAGCACATACATGAACCTAGACATGCATGGAGCACAAGCAGCACTTGATGGGCTAATTAATAACAAATACTACTAATACTATACACATATCGCGTATGCTAATTAATAAGAGTTGTTAAGTTGTGGATGCATACACTGCCATTGCGCCACAGCCACTCCTCAAAATTATTGAATGGCATTTACCAATTTTTTACTATCATAATGCTCCATTATCAAATTGTCATTGTAAGATTTGTTTGATAATTTCATCCCGGCAAGTACTGTAATCAAATTTAGTGCTAATATTCTTCTAGCAACTAATGTGGCGAAAACAATTTCCAATATCTGACCCAATAGACTTCAAATATGCACACAACAGACTATTAAATCATATATTACTTATTTTGAGGAGTTCTCTTCCTTATACACATTATTGTGTAAGATAATTCGCCAAATTATTAACTTAGATCATTTAATGGACGATTATAACTTATTGTAAATTACTTCCTCAATAAAATTACAACACATTGATCCGACACATATATTTATTTGGGTTGAATTTAGAAATAATGTCCAATTTATCCTTTTGAATGTGAAAGAGAGAAAGATGAGGAAAAAAGGTGAAAGAAATAATAATAAGTGGTTTGATGTGATATAAAATAAGAATAATCTGATATTTTTATATGAAAAAAATTTAATAAATAAAAAATATAATTTAATAAAAAATTTTAAAAAATTATAATTTGAATAAAATAATTTAAAAAAATTATAATTTGAATGAAATGAAAAATGTCCGGAAAGTTACATTTTTCTCTCTTTTGTTTCATCATCCACGTGACCAATTTTTAAGCTCAAAAAGAGTTGAAAATTCTTCTTCTGGCCCAAGCTTTTCATCTCAGCCCATTAAAACAAAGCCCACCTATGTTGCGAAAAGTGGATTTTTTTTTTCCCCTATGGAAAGCAAAGTCGGTAGTCATCAGCTTATTATCATAACCTATTTACTCTCAAGTCTGTAAGCTGACAAAGCCACTTTAGCCCACATCGGCCCAATAACCGAAAAAACGATGAGCAAACCTTTCATCTTCGACCGCACCTCTTCGATGATTCGTGATTCGCCTCTCAATCTTCGACTAGGGTTTCGATCTTCGCCGGCGGTCGACGATGAGAATGTCCTGCTTCTATGGACTCTTCTCAATTGTTTTGTGTTTGGAGTTCTAGCTAGACCGGTCGCCGGTTCGCTCAAAATCTCGGTTCAGTGTTCGGTTTTCAATTCATCGATGGAACTCTGCGAAACTGATGTCCTCTCTTTCATCGATTCCGTCGATCTTTGGAGTTTTGAAATGTTCGTGTTTATGATTATTTGAAATGTCGTACAATTGGTTTATTTTTTGAGCAGGAATCCAACGTCGTACAATAGGTTTATGATTTAGATTACTGTATTCATTATCGATAAATTTTGAGCAGGAATCCAACGTCGTACAATTGGTTTATTTTTTCTGGAGTTTTTGTATCATATCATAAGCAATGGTGTGAGGTAGAGTTCGAGATCTATTTTTTGGTATTCATTCAGCGTCGTATTGCAAATGTAAGCAAGAAAAACTCCATTCTAATTTTACAAGTCCAAATGCACCAAAGATTGCATTTATAGATTACCATAAGTTACATATCACGAAACCTAAAACGTTTAAAAAGAAACTTTATTGTTCCATCATGTTGGAACCAACACACACACATGTAGATTATGAGACAATAGACATTCATGCATTTGTGACATATTTGTCGTCGGCAGAGCTAGTTCTGGTTCTCTTCTCCGGGGCCGTGCTTGCCTTCATGCTTGTGCTTGTATCCATGCTTCTCCTGTACGTGCTTCTCGTGCTCGTGCTTCTCCTGCTCGCGCTTCTCGTGCTCGTGCTTCTCCTGCACGTGCTTCTCGTGCTTCGCCTGCTCGTGCTTCTCGTGCTCATCATGCTTCTCCTGGTGCTTGTATTTCTCATGCTCATCGGAAGTAGTATCTTCCGCATTGCCTTCTAGCACAAGACGACCAGGACCATGATGGTCGTGTTTGTGCTTTGGGTGCTCGCGCCTCTCACGCGCACGCTGACTCTCATGCTTGTATTTGTCATGCTCCGAGATAGTAGTAGCGTCAGCATTGTTCTCTTCTAGTAGGCGCCGGCCATGGTCATGAGGTCCATGTTTGTGCTCATGCTTGTGTTTGTCATGCTTGTGCTTGTGCTCATGCTTGTCCTCTTCGGTGATGGCAGTTTCTTCCTCTTCCGCTTCTAGTAGGTGGCGGCCATCGTCATGGTGATGATGGTGTTTGTGCTTGTGATGCTTAAATCGATCAGACACCTCCACTTCGGCATCTATATAACACACAAATTAGTAAGTCATAGAAAAAATTATTCTCTCCGTTCAGTAATGTAATTTTTTTATGTTAAAACGAATAAGGATACTTTTAAAAAACATGTTGAATATACTCCTAAAAAACATGTTGAATAATACAGTGATGATAAACTTGTATTCATTTTGAAAAATACTACCTTAATATACATATACATACATATACATGTATGTATTTATAATGTTACTTCCATTAACTAATAAAGTGAACGAAACAAGTTAGTACGTAGCTTTGCACATTGGATTAGGCATGACCAATTCTCTCAATGAATAACAAGTTAGCAACTCATATGGAATCTATGTGTTGTGCGTAATTTATAAGATTGTTTTGATACGACATTGCGAATCCAATTACGTCTGCTTAAAATAGCGGTTCGGGTGTCGATGAATTACTAACCAGTTTGCAACTGAGAGGACTCGGCTAGCTCACGAGCTGAGGCTTGATCAGAGGAAATGAGAAGAGCCACTGCAAGAAGGAAACCAAGGAGAAGAAGAGCCTTTGAGCAGCTCATAGTTCTTTGGCCGCAAGTGTCTTTCTTTGCTTTGAGGTTTGATTGGGTTTGTGTGGAACTGGCCATGGTCGGGGCCTTTATTTATAGGGCAGAGAAACTCCTCCATTACTGATAGTATATTTTTAAAATAAACCTGTAATGGTCTATATGGACAAATATAAAATGGGTGATTGCAGAATGGGAGAACTTGGTGAGGGTGAGACCTTGTGCCGCTAATTGACGATATGACCTCACGGGTCTTTGAGAGACGATGACAGGTGAGAACAGAGATGCAGCCTATATCTCATTCTTTTTCTTTTTAAATAAACCTAGATCTAAGAACGTGTTCGGTATCGTTTTGATTATCTATCATCTGTTTTTATTTTAATAATGGATGAAATTAAGTATTTATTATTGATTTTCGTTTTCAATTTTTTGCTCCGGGTTATCTTATCCTCCTCGTTGTGTCTGTCATTGACTGAGTTATCTAGCCTGTAGTAGCCGAAACTAACCACAACAGTGTTTGATAAGAAACGCTCAATTTTTCGTGTTTTTGCTACTGTTAAAGGATCTTCTTTAGATAATTCGTACAATTCAAAAATAACTGTGTCCTTAACTTTTTTGTAACGAGGGGCAAGCCAGTGTGAAAACCCAAAACAGAGAAATTCCTCCTTCCATGTCCCGTATGTCCTTAATGGGACCCAGTTTGACCAATGTAGTGTAGAGGAATATACTTTATGTCTCCACACTCTTTTAATCACGAACTCACAGGTTTAAAAAGAATAAAAACAGTTAATTACTATTACATTCATTAAAAATATTATTATATCGTTTTGTTATTTTAATCTGTTTTAAATTATTTATAAAGTTTTCATTTTTAGAAATATTATGTGATTAGAACTTAAAGAAAATAAAAAAAAAATATTATGCGGTTGAAAATTGAAGTTGATAGAGAAAGAAAATAAATCTAAATTTAAGTATATAAAATAAATATTATAATTATAATGGGACTGAGAGATTCCTTCCGTCCCAAAATTATGGTATCGTTTTGTCAAAACAGTTCATCCCAAATTATTTATAATGTTTTCATTTTTGAAAAGTATTATGTGATTAGGGATTAAAAAAGATGAAAATAGAAAAATTATATAATTAAGAATTAAAATTAAAAAAAAATTAAATTTATACGTAGAAAGTGAATATTATAATTAAATTAAGAAAAAAAACATATTAAAAAAATCAAAACAGTGGCCTGCGTAATTGAACGTGCCACATGCTTCCAGTTCACTCCCATTATAAGTCCGAACAAGTGTGTGCCAGCTGATTGTGGGTGCGTAAATTGTTTCTAACAGTACTTTTATCTAAAGTAATGCTCCCATGATTGATTCGATATAGGATTTTATATGCGTTATTTTTTATTAAATTTGATAAAAAATGAATATTTTTTTCAATAATAATGGATTTATGTATCAATTGGGAGAGAAGTCAATGAAATGTACGATAGGGATATGATATTTTTTTATGTTAAAAAATTTCCTTTAAAAGACCATTATACTCATTTCGTCCCATATTATAAATCATATTTTTTATTTTGGATGTCTTAAAATATAACGAATATATCATATTTAATAATATTTTCACATAAAAATACCAAAACAAATCACCATCTGGTACATTACATCCATTATCTTTTTCCTCTTCCTCATTTATTCTTTCTTCTAAATCTCACTTTCATCTCACTATCACTAAAAAAATATTTTTTTTCATCAAATCCTATAAAAATTCAAAACACACATAAATTCGCGTATCGGGTTAAACTGTTCGTTATATTATGGGACTGATGGAGTATTTATTTTGAGACGATCTTAAAAAGATAAATGTTATATTTTTTATGGGATAAAAAGAGGTTCATCATAATCGTTAATAATATTATACTACTCCATTTCGTTGAATAACCTTTCTTTGATATCGATCGGATAGTTATTTATTGATAGAACAAAGTTCTATAAATGCTTGTGTTTCCTTATTTATGAGTTTCAAACTCGATGTTGATGGAAGAGGAAATTGAGTTTGCAGGCACTTGAAATGCATATTGAGGAGTTGTGCATGTTAAACAATGAAATGAATTCATGAATGTATCATGAATTCATTGTTTTTAACCTTATCCACACTACCTTGCTAGCTGGTTACCAATGCCATAGATGGTCCAATTAATAGCAAGATATATCTCTCGCTGTTAAATGAAAGTGGAGTGACTAAAGTCTCCAAACATGTATACACTTGTTTGAATATTGAGGAGTGGAAGATATCTTTTTTGTTCTCTTTAAACCAAAAGGAGTAAGTAGTATTGGTATTTGGTAGATATGATATGATAGGAAGCTATGAGTTGCATTTTGCCTGCCTCAGTTGGATATTTTGGTATCAGATGGAACTTTCACTAGCATCAGCCTTTTGATTTTTGGAGCCAAAGGTACGACTAGCTAACTACTCCCATGCACATCGAATCATGGATAAATATTCTATCACTCTTTTAAAACATACAAATCCTTCATGTTGATAGTGTGGTCTGGATTGTTCGAGTTGGCGGTCCAGTGATATGCTTTTCGAGCCATACATCCATGTCTGTTGCCATTGAGATAAGTATGAACGATAAAAGATCACAATTGTGATAAAAAAGAATGCTATTCATAGAGTATGGTGTTGAAATTATCTCACTATTTCTTGTCCTCGGTTGATATGCAATCTGCTCACCCAATACGGGATACATAATAAGATGTAAACCTTATATGTTATTTCGTGAAGAACGACGAAGTGGAGTTCATGATAGGTCGTGCGGCTGAAGCACGGCCGTGACTGATGATATCCCGAAGTTCTTGAGTCGTGCGGAGTGCCTGATGATATACAGGAGTCTCTGGATGGACCGTGCGTGGGAGGCATGCGCCGTGTCTCGAGCCTCGACAATAAAATTAGATTTATTTAATTTTTTTAATGAGTTTATAAATATAACACACGTTATTAGTTGATCACCAAAGATAAGATTGATCTAATATAATTTATAATCCTCTTTTCATATAGTATTTTGTTATCACAGTTTGTGGTGATGTGTTGTGAATTTTTTTTTCAATATTTGGGTTTTTCAGGTTAAATTCATATGTTGTTCTTATCAATTCTCTCAATTTAATATCTTCAATCTTTTCATATTATTCAAGCAAATATTCAACCTCATTATTCGTTTGATGGTCCAAAATGAAGCGTTGCAATGATATAATCCTTTTTGTGCAACATGAAAAGATTTAAGCTTGCTCGGAATGTATTTAGTCCTAATGCAGAAAATAGTACTAGCAGAAGCAAATACTACTAGTATTCATATTGGACACATCAAACAATCCGTATCAAATTAATGGTTAATATCAATGTCGATCATATCCTTTCACATGAATAATTGAATAATATTATAATGTCCGATTGATCAGTGGAGACAATGCCTCTGCGCCACTTCCCAAAATAATGAACAAATCCAATTGGTAATATTTAAGCCTTCAAATGAATTTTGGCGTCAATAAAAATATATTTCTAAAAAATAATAACTTATTGAAATTAATTTTAATAAGTTTGAAAATTTATTTTAAATTTTAATTATTTTTTATAATTATAATAATTTAAAACATTGATAAATATGGTACAAAGAATGTGTTCTTCAATCCCTTGAAATAGGGAATTTTGTAATGATAAGGAATGGGATGAGGATATGGATAGAAAAACTATGATGTGGGTCATTTTTTACAAAAATCCCTAAATGTAGGGATATAGAATCATTTTTGGAATCCACTAATAATGCTCCGAAGACACTTACAATTCAGGATGAATTGTTCGAAATCCTCAATAAAAATTTTTCTTATATTTTGATTCTTATTTTGATTTTTACGGTTCATAATTCATATACACAAAATTACAGTGTACATGAATATGATATAAAATTCACAAAACGTTTATTTACAATTCATTAATCTAATTAGGGATCAAAATATAAATGAAAGTTCCATTGGGATTTCGTCCCATTTGCCTTGGAATTTTATAAGCATTGCATTAAAAAAAACTCACTCCTTCATCAACCGCGCAAATTCATGAATCCCCAACCAAATACAAAATTGTCAACTATACCACCATAATCCTGCACTATCGCCATCTCAGCTAAGCTATACAATCATCTCTTATCTACAAACATTTTCGAAACATCTAAAACCAAAACATATCCTCAACTCCTGCGCATTAGATTCATCTGGGGATCGACTTCCAAAATTTGAAAACTTTCGATTCCGCTCCTACCAAATCATGTAAACTAATGCAGCATGATATCTTTTGCAGGCACAAGCCATGGTCGAACTATCACCCATGACTACAGTACCCTATTCAAACCATTCTTTCCAAGCTCGAGCTCCAATGCGAAGCTTCATAACTTAGTTAAGCCTCCACACCAGTTGCCTTGAACAAGAACAAGCATAGAACAAGTGCCTGTGAGTTTCTTTATCCTATCAAACTTGATCAACACATCTCTTGTACGAAGTCTTCCTTTAATCGCAAGCTAAGTGATCATAGCATGACGAGACTGAATTTCTATCCTCCAGACAAGTTTCCAGCATGGCCATTTAGACACAGGATTCCTAAATAGAGAATATGAGGCTGCAGCAGAATTCACATCAATTTCAGGGCCCAGTTGTACCGGATTCAAATACTCTTCTTTGATTCTCATGTCCCCTCCAATACCAGCTATCCATATTCCTTGTAGTTATATCCTAGACCTCTTCATCATGGACATGCCTCTCATGAACCCATCGTATCCAAAATGAATCCTTCATCAGCTAAATCGTCCATAACCTCTTCACTTGCAAAGATTTGTTCCGCTCAAGCAACTTCTTGAACCCCAAACCTCTCCGTTTTTTGGTTTGACATATCTCATCCCAAGCAACATGGTTCTTGTGCTGATTCAACTCAGTACCTGACCAAAGAAAATTTCGACACAACCTCTCAACCTCAGATTGATCACAGTCTTGGGAAATACAAACACTTGAGCCCAATACGTTTGTATACTCATCAACATAGCTTCAGTAAGAACTCTCCTTCCAGCCAATGACAACATTATGGCCTCCCAGTTGTGTATACTGCTAAGTTCTTATTAATCATGGGCTGATAATACTTGATCTGCATCATCTTTCCTGTTAAGGGAACACCAAAATACCTTACTGATAGCGCACACCTCTCTGGAACCCAAGGATATTCATTAGCTCCTATTGCATTACATCAGATACACCTCCAAAGAAAATTTGAGATTTACTCAAATTAGTAGCCAAACCAGAAACCTTTTCAAAGTGTATATGACTCTCCTTGATAACAATCACAGAGCTTTTATCCCCCTTATCGAATACAACTAGATCATCTGCAAAGGCCACTTGAATGATTTTCAACGACTTGCAACCAGAGTGGTATTTAAAAGGGGTAAATACAGCCATCAATCTTCTAACACGACCTAGATACTCCATGAATAACAAAGAAATAGGGGCATACGGGGTCACCTTGTCTCAAACCCTACCTCCTTCAAATATCCACAAAGAGAACCATTAGTCAAGCAAGAGAAGGAGGATGTAGAGATGCAGGTCATGATTCCGTTGTTGATGGTGGTGCGGCGAAGTTGCCTCAAATTAAAACCGCGTTGACCCGTTCCCCGCGTTTTCTTCTCCGTGTGATGTCCGCGTGGCTCTGCGCGTGGTGCTTGGGTATAAGAAGAGGAGCAAGGGGAGAGCCGGGTAGAAGAGGGCAGAGACAAGGGAGAGCTGGGAAGAGGAAAGGTGTTTGGTGGGGATAAGGTGTGGAGAAATCACTATTCGTATATACACAAAAACACATTGAGGGTTTAAGGGATTTGTTATAGAGATTATTATCTCTATCTCTTAGTGTGACATTCTCAATATTTTGAATGCAGCCCCTTTTGTATTTTTTCTTTTGGTTAGTGGATTTTTCGTCGTCGACTACCGCCCGTGGTTTTTTTCGTAAGGGTTTCCACGTAAAAATCTTTATCTCAATTTATTTTACGTATTTATTATTGTTTATATTTATTATTAATTGACCCGTTCGTAACATCCTCCAACAAAGAAAGCAAGAAAATTAGAAGCATGCATCATTCTAGCTAGAAACAGCCACTCCACTGAGTCATAGACTTTCTTGAGGTCAATCTTGACCATGATTCGAGGAGATACACCCTTTCTCTCATAACCCACAAGGAGCTCTTGACAAAGTAATATATTATCAACTATATTAGGGCCAGGTATAAATGCACTCTAAGCAGTGCTCATTAGGGAAGGCAAAACCCCCCACCAACCTTTGGGCTAGCATCTTCGATATGACCTTATAAACCACAAAACATCAAGAGATAGGTCGATATTCAATTATCCTAAAAGCATGTGGAGATTTAGGGATGAGACAAATGGTTATGGCATTGATTTGTCTCAGAATTCTTGCATTGTCAAAGAATTCATAAATAAAGAAAAACAAAAAACAAACTGACCCATGCTCATCTTTTCTCCATCTAGGACCTAAATCAACCAGGAAAAAAAATAAAAACCCACCATCAGTTGAAGTACAAAAAACATGTTCGCCCCATCCCCTGTTTTCTTGTCCCTCACATGACGGAGTGCCTTGATCTCAACTCGGTGTCAATCCAAAGAAGACATACTCGTACAAATTTAACCGATGAAGAGAAAGTATTTATCTATGCCACTATCTCTGAGAGCTTTAAAAGATCATGGAAAAGTAAAAAAAGGGTAGTGAGTTCCTTAGCTACATCAATGAAGGTTAATAGGAGCACCATTTGTAGAATCTGGAAGCAAGGGAAGTCAGGTAGTTCTCCTAATGGCTCAATCATTTCTGTTATGTCGTCAAAAATGAAGGGGAATTATGGGAGGAAAAGATATGCCTTTGAGTTAGCAAAATATGAAGGATCGAATTAAGAAGAAGGACAAACATTCGGTCCTTATAAGCGGCTCCTGACCAGTCAAAAACGATGATTCATCGAAGAATTAGGGAATGAGTCATTCGATCACATACGAATACTATCAAGCCATATCTGACCGATGCTAACAAGGAAGAAAAGTTATCCTTTTGCTTATCAATGCTTGATCTGAACTCTCTCAATGGCAACCCCACTTTCAATGCCATGTATGATCATGTTCATGTCGATGAGAAGTGGTTCTTTATGTCTAAAGCAACTGAGAGATACTACCTTCTACCCGAAGAGATGGATCCATTACGAACATATAAAAGCAAGCGGTTCATTGACAAAATAATGTTTCTAGCCGCTGTAAGCAGACCACGATTTGATGCTAATGGTCAATGTGTATTTAATGGAAAGACTGGCATATTCCCATTTATATTCAAAGAACAAGCAAAGCGGAATAGCAAGAATCGAGTAGCAAAAACAATGGTGACTAAGGCGATATCAACCATTACTAAAGAGGTATACAAATCATGTTTATTAGAGAAGGTTTTGCCTGTTGTTCGTGAGCGTTGGCCACGTGGTGAAGACGTTGATCAAATTTATATCCAGCAAGATAATTCCAAGCCTTACATTGGCATCACTGATCCTTGCTTTGTTACAAGTGCCAATATTAATGAGATCGATATCAGTTTGAAGTTCCAATCGCCAAATAGCCCAGATATGAATGTGTTGGACCTTGATTTCTTCCAAGCAATTCAGACTTTGAAACACCAAGAGACATCGAAGGCTGTAGATGAATAGTTGTAGTAGTCGAGAAGGCTTTTGCTGATCTAGATCCTATTAGTCTAGATAGTATTTTCTTATCTTTACAGGGATGCATAATCGAGTGTATGATAGTTGCAGGTTGAAATAATTTTAGGTTGTCTCATGTCGAGAAAAATCATTTACGAAAAACAGGTTGTCTTCCAAGTGCTCTTTCTTGCCCGAAGGAAATTGTATCCCAAGCATCCATGGTCCTGCAACAAATTCGGTGTACATCAAAAGCAACCTAATATAGATCAAAAGCAACCTAATATAGGTCAAAAGTCACCTAATATAGGTCAAAATTGAAAAATAAAACAGCAAGTACAAAAATAAGTAATAACTCCCAGTATAGACTGGTCCGATTCAATTCAACATTTTGTTCGTTCGGATTTGATTGTGTCATAGCTCTATAATTCCGATTAGCTTTTGTTTATCGTTGGATGAATAGTTTAGTAAAACAATGATATATATATATATATAGGTGTACTAATGCATATGATGCTCTAATGTAGATAAATTTCTTGAAAGTTACCAGATGCAGCAAAGAGACGGCTATTTGATGATGTATAGCAATGATCATCTAATGGATTTTTGGGAAATCCATTCAGAGACATTTGTTTTCCTTTTGCTCGAAGACGTCTACTGTGTATTTTTGTTTTTGTGTCCTCTTTTGATAAAAGTAGCCATCAACAGCTCGGCATGCATTGGGATGAAGTAACCAGTTCGTGTATATGAAAATCCTATTAGTATGCCTCTTGTATATGAAGAAACCAGCATCTCTTAGTAACCAGATCATGTATATGAATTTAACAGCTCGACTTTTATATATGCCTCACGGAAGCTCTTTCCATGAATCCTATTTGTATGCCTCATTTTTTATTAAATGAAAAGGTGTTAGTCGATCAAATTGAGCACATATATTGTAAAATTGTAAACTCTGGTTTGTTGCATGTTAGCAATTGGCCAATGTTGCTGTAGATGATAATGTTTTTAATGAGATACCTATGCTCGTCGAGGTATCTTGTTCCATGAATGTGTTAGAAGATCATTTCATGTCTGCAGGGTGAGACATATTCTTATTTAATTCGTCCTCGTATCAGTTATTGAAGTAGACTTTGATGTGTCCTTCCGTGAGTTCTATGCTAGTAATGCTCGTCGATTAACTAATGGCTAGACATTGATAGTGTAACGCCCCAAGATTTCCTATCCAATACCTGCTTGACACGTGGCGTTACCATCGTTCCAAAGTTTATTCGAAACAAGGCGACAAGATTACAGGGGGTTTAAGTATCAGAAACATAGGAACCATCAAGAAATATCAAACTTACATTGTTCTTTATTACATGAAAATCAAATATCCAGAAATATAAAGGGAACGTTTCCATAATCCAAATCTATTCAACATCGTTGTATGACTATTATTCCACGATCGTTCATTATCTGAAACAAACACGTAACCGTGAGCTTGAAAGCCCAGTAACACAGGATACATGCCCATTTCAGGGGTCCGACATGCTTATTATATCATGTGTTTCCCATGTACAAACAGGATGCAATGCAAACAACACCGAGCAATCATATGCCAAACAAGAGAATATAAATACTTATTCTCGTGTTACATGTCATGTTGTGTTAATCTTCGTGACTTTTAGAAGTTGATGACATGGGAGGAGTTACCTTCGGGAATTTAACATAGTTCCCTACTATGGCCGTACTAGGAACTAATAAATAGGAATTTTGGTCTCTGCAGTAGACCCAGGATGGTTAATTTTAACCAGACACGGCCAACACTCGTTGTCGCTGCGTGCACGCTAAAGGGATTTTTAGTCCCTTCCTAACTAGTCTTGTAACGTAACTCTCTCAGTCATTGTTAATTTTAGGAAATTGCATCAGGATCAGGATTCAGGTTGCTCAGGCATGTGACATGAAATTAAATTATTAATTCCATGTATAGCAGACGACTACCATGGCGTTTGAAACCATATTAATTATACTCGGGATTTTTAGGCAATTAAATCCCGCATGATATCCAATTCAGTAAGTTTTGTAACATTTCATAATTTAATTCATTACATTATTAAAATTATTAGCACACAGGAGTCACCCAACAGAAAACAGGACATGCATAAAAATATTTATAACAATCTATTGTGAATCAAACATGCAAGAGAATATTAAATTTCAGGAAGGAAAATAATCATGCATACACCCAGATTTTATTTCAATTTAGACTGGTAATCTAGGCGTTCACACAATTAAATCATTTACGCATATTTATAAAATATAAGGTAACGATGTGTGTTACCTTGTCATTTTATAAAACCAGAAAATCCTTCAAATAATTTTCAAGCTTAATCCCGCTCCTGCGTATGAGGTGTACCTCTACTCTATCCCACTCTCCTTTTCTGAATCATGTCTTGAGGTTTGTCACAACAACAGAGCTCACAACTTGAGCTGAACCACCAGAATATTCTTTCATAAACTTCAGAGCTTCTTCCTTGCTAGAAGATTTCTCCCTAACAGTACTGTATCAGCTGCAACTAGAAGAGTCGGTTCTGCATCCTTAACTTGGTTATCCCTTATTTGCAGTTTTGAAACAATGGCGTCAGCATTCGCCTCCGCAATAGCCATGACTAGATCCTCTGGCTTCTCTTTCCGTATGGCCTTTTCATCAATATCTGCCGTCATGACCCGGAAATCATAGCCCATATCTGCTAATACTTGCCTCCGATAGATTGAGGAAGATCCCAGAATCCGAGTCACGATAGAGAGTGAACCAAGACGACGGCTCTGTGGGGTAATTTGTGTTTTATCTCTCCTGATCAAGGAGACTCTTGCTCAGAGGCTTGAACTGAGATATGTAGGTTTGATATGAAACCCATGTGGATGAAAACAGTATATATAGAGAGGTTGTTGAGATATTTTTGGAGAAGATATCGGCTGTTAAAAATTTAAACGTCTCAAGTTTATCCCATCAATCTTTTATGCTGATTCTAACCTTATAATATCTTGTAAAAAAATAACGACCCAATATCTTTTTAATTATCATGATTTTCAGGGATATTACAGATACACTTGCGGTTGGGCAGCAAAATCACAGTAGGGATGGCCGGCAATATTATAGTAATAAACTACACCGTATCTACACCAAACAAAAACTCAAGCAGATCTTTGCATAATTGCACCAGAATGTCATATCACAATCCAAATTCCAATCCAACAAACTACATAGACATAAACAAAATAGTTCTAAAATATAGTTTATTCATTACACATGACATGATATTCGACACGTACAATAAATATAAGATCATTGTTTAATGCCTTAGAATTACAGACTAAAGACCTTTGCAAAATATCGCCTTGTAACAAGTTATTAGCACATTATAGATAAGCGCTTGTCCTAATTTAAATGATATGCATATGTTGCCTATAACATGATACTCTCTGGTTGGTCTCCATATAGGATCTTCAGTAAATACCATACTTGAAGGTAGAGAAAATTATTTACACAAAAATTACTAATTGACCAACAAAGGGTTAATAGATTGACATACGATTACAACATAATTTCACAAGCGAGGGTGCTTTTCTTTTAATGGGTAAGGAAACTGATGTAGCTGGAGATGTGAAGACCACTGTACGTGCCACACTAGTAGGAACCACGCCAATAGGATCCTCTTCATCGATGTCATCTTCACTATTAGGAATTATTTCATTATATAGATCGGACAGGAAGTGTTTTGACTATCTAAATTTGTGACAAATGCATGCTCTGGCAAGGGAAGCTTTGCATTACTTGGAGCTATACAACCTTGGAACCAGCAGGAATGACTCCAGGACTCGCAGCCGAAGGAATCAACCGCATTAGACAGCGTCTTCAAACCAGCATCCTACACCATATCACTCTCCTTCGTCCTCCCCATTACACCAACATCCTTCCTCGTACCATCAACACCACTCCCCCATACCGCCCCTCCTTCAAACCAACCTCCAACCCCTCATCCTCCTTCCCCTTCTTATCAGCCTCCTTCCCTAACGCACCACTTCCCTCTGCCTCGCTCCGAGTCTTACTCACATAATAGAGAGTATAAATAGAGAGTAAAAAATATTTTTTTTATCTTAATGACATAATAAAATTACGTTATCAATTTATGATTGAAATATATAAATTAAATTATTTTAAAATTTTACGATGATTTTAAAAAAATTAACAATCGTTTTATGTTATGAATCAAACGCAAATATGCATTATCAAATCCAATCCCTTTAAGCCCACTGGGCCTAATTTATTTTCTACTTCGGAAGACAACAACACAGAGGCCCAAAATAATATAACCCAATGAACCTAAGCCCAGTATCGAAACCACCCATTCAAGCCCATAGCCATACACTATATCTCCCCTCACCATTCCATAAATAAAATATAATTACACAATCATCAACTATAAACACGGAAAAAAGAAAAAACTAAACCAAAAAGCTCAGCTCTTTGTTTCTCTCTCTACAATTCTCGCAAAAATTCATCCATCGACGCTGCGTATGCTCTCACTTCGCAGACAAATCCCCAAATCCATTAATTCCTTTTACCCGCCCAAATCATCTTTTTAATCTCAACGGTTCAATTTCACATCTCACACTCGATTGTTCCCTCTAGGGTTAGGGTTAGGGTTTCACTTTGCCCCTTTTCTCTTCCATGGCGGCTAATCTCCCCTTCTCTTTGCAGGTCCATTCAATTCCGCATCAATTCATCCATGGAAACGCTGGATTGTGCGGTGGCGGAGCCCAATTTGGCCGGAATCGGGGAGAAGAGGGTGGCGGAGGAGAGGGAAGGGGAGATGAGGAGGAAGAGGAGGAGGAAGGTGAGCGAGGGGGAGATGAGGAGAGTGGCGGAGATAGTGATGGTGTTGTCTGCGATGGGGAGGATGAGGGGAGGGAAGGAACCCACGGAGGTGGAGAGGAGGATGATGGCGGAGGCGAGGGAGAAGGCGGTAGGATTGTTGTTGGGGGCGAGGCCGAGGGATGTGGTGTCGAGGGAGAGTGTGAGTGGGTTGATTGAGGAATTGGGGATTGGGAGAGGAGGGATTCAGGCTCCTAGGTTGTCCGTGGCAGAGAGGATGGAGGTTGCTAATCGGAGGGTGAGATTGGATTTTTCGTGGTTGTTATTTTGATTTTTTGATAGGGTTTTGGTTGCTTCTTTGGCTTAGTGTTGGGGTTTTGTTTGTTGAAGATCAAGATCGCTTTTTTTTTTTTTTTTTTTCTTTTAATGTTTGATATGTTGTGTGTGTTTCAGTGCTTGGTTCTGTTGGTTAGAATAATTTGTATATAGAGATTCAATTGTCTTATATTGGAAGGGCGAGTGAGAGTCGAATTCACTTCTTTTTCTCCCCTTTCTAGTTCAAATTTGTAGGTCATCTTGCTGCCTGTTGTGGTTTTGGTGGATCTTTTTCTTATTCGATTATGAGTTTAAGGTTGCTGTTTGAAAATTTTTAGCTCTGGTTGGTGCTTTCAGTGCAAGGCGTATAGCTTAACTTCTCAAGGTTCCTCTTTTCTTATCTTGTTGTATGCTTAAAATTCACATTTACCAATAAAAAGATAGTGTTTGTTGCTTGTATTTGTTTCTGATTATTAATTTATTTTCCATGTAACGGGACATGTTATCCTCTTTACACAATTTTTTTATCCATGGAGGGGAAAAAGAAATACGGTAGCATGAGGTACTGTTGAACCTGTCAAGTTACGGTGCTCTATGATGGTATCATGGCGTATGGCCAGAGAGGAAGCCATCCTGTTGGGCATAACTGTTGTGCTATACTTATATGTTTGTGATCTTTATCTATTTTCAACTTAATTGTAGGCTCAGCACCTTTCTTTGTCCAAAGTGGGAATCAGGGAAATGCCGGGCTCTTCCTTTCAGTTCATCAATGAATTTTATATTTTTGAATTTATTTTGATCTTGATTTGATTGGTCAATTTTAACATGGCTAGTCGATTATTCTGGAGTAATATCCTCTGTATCCTAGTCGATTATTCTATTTGATGTCATCTGATGTGGGAATATTTTATTTTATTTTATTTTTTCTTTCTTTTCTTGTCAATTGGTTTTCTGATATATCTTCCGAAGTAGAGCTTCTTAGTTTTGTCTCCATGTTCTTTTTTAAGTGTCATCGCAATAGACTTTAACATCCTGTGATGAAACATATGTTATCCAGATGGCAGAAGCAAAGGCGAGAGCCGCTCAAACTGCTTCACATCCTACTCAACGTGTGCAGACGGCTAATGCAGGGGTTGCTAATCACCGTGGCCCTGATACTAATTTCCATGTGTTCCCTTCAAACAAACAAGGACCTACACCTGTTCCTATTGCCACAGTGCCTGCTGGTCATGCTTCTCCCATGATTTCTGCGACTATGGCATTTCCGTCACGAACTCATGAAATCAGACGATCAATTGTCTCCCCTGGATTGGCTAACAGCAGTGCTGGAAGGGAGTTTCCTTCCACTGTTCTTTCTAGAGTCAAAAATATACCTCATCAGCAAGATGCAAGACCCAACGGTCCTTTCTTCACACCACAGGTTCCAGGTGCTACTCATCGTCCTTTTGTTGAATTGTGGAATGTGTTCATATAGTTTCTTGGAAACATAATTTTTACTGTTATTTGTTCGCTAGTTAGTCGCAAAAGTGCTTGGTTTTTTGGACACTTTTGGTTGACACTATAAGGTCTTTCTCCAGTTATTTTATCTGCCCCCAAGTTTAGCATGCATGTCCTAGTTAATCCACAAACTTCCATCTATTTAATATTTACCTCTTACTATCTGCTCAGTTCACCCGCACTTACCGTATCTGGTTGCTTTCTTCATTTGCCTAAAGGTTTCAGTGTGAGAGTTCTGTTAGTTGTTTGATCGCATTGATCTTGGTGTTATGTGCGTAGCTCAAACCAAAATTTACTCTGTCTTGCTTTTATGAATTCTTCTCATGTCCAATCTTTTCTGTACCTTTCTTGTAATGTATATCGGTGGCCACATCAGCCGAGCAACATTTGGTTAAACATATGGCTGCACCTCTTCAAGCTGTTGCTGCACCATTGGCACATGGTGGAACAAGAACTAGAGCGATGGATCATGCTCTACATAAGGATGACCAAAGTAGGAACATTAGCTCTCTTCATATGGCTCCTCAAGCGACAAATGTTCAAGCCGCTAAACCAGTAGTTGCTCAGACAGCTTCTTCTGTGTCACCTGGGGTGCATCATCCAGTGCAAGGTGCACAATTTGTTCAGACTGCTTCCATCTTCAGTCGTCATGCTGATATATCTAAGGTGGTTCAGAAGTTGCTACATCCAAATCTTCCTGAACAACGCAGTTGGACTATTCCTTCAAGAGACTATATGAGTAGGGCTGTGGCCTGCCAGCTATGCAAGAATGCTATGAATGAGGTGGACGGAGTACTTGTTTGTGATGCTTGCGAGAAAGCTTATCATATAAGATGCCTCCAGTCTCTCAACAAGAAGGTTGTCCCTAGAGGTGAATGGCATTGTCATAGATGCTTGTCGATAAGCAATGGAAAACCTATCCCTCCAAAATATGGCCGTGTTACAAGAAATAGCAACCCTCCTAGTGGCCCATCTGACACAAGTGCTGCGCAATCATTTTCAGGGAAGAAAGTAGAAAATGCAGATCAGGATTTAAGCCCGCCAAATGTGATGAGTGGCAGTTCGGGTAATCGAAATTCCTTCTATGCTGGAATAATAGCAGGATCCTTCTCGGTTGCAAAGCTACCTGATGGTAGTGTGACACATTTATCTGTGAAGCACGCCAAGCAAGATTCGGAAAGGCGTTCAAGTGATGCAATTGCAGAGACTACTTTTGCATCACTACCTGTTGGACCCTCGGCTGATAAGCCTACTACGCCAGTGGTGAAGTCTGAGCCAGTGACCAATTCTGAGAGCTTGGCAAATGAGGCTGCAGGTGCAAAGGAAACTGCTAGTGCCTCCCTATCAAATGTGCCACCAAGTGATAAGCCTCCTGCAATCAAATCTGAATCGCTGCCACATGTAAATACTCGGGTAGCATCGGCAGAATCTGATGCGTTTGTAAAGACTCCTCCGCCTAATTCTACATCAGATAAATTGCAGGGTTCAAGAAATGATAATACTGTTGAACATCAAGGAGTCTCTGAAGGTGTTGAAGTTCTGCGAGAAGAAAAGCAGGACAATGGCGATGGAAGTAATAGACCATCACAGAAATTTGATGCAATTGAAACTAATGACTCTACTTCTAGCCATATCCAGAACGTCAACAACCAAAATGCTCCTCAGGACATTCATGATGGGACTGAGCTTTCACAACATTCAGAAGACATGCAATTGGATCCTCAATTAGATTCTGAAGATAGGTTGCTAGGTGTAGATTGGGTTGGTGATATACAAAGAATAGCGGACGAGAAGAAGTTTTACCAATCCTGCTCCATTGGTGGGGTGGTATATGAAGTAGAGGATTATGCCCTTTTTCAGCTGGGCAATGGGAAATTGGTGCCTTCTAAGCTTCAGGCAAGTGTTGTCTTTTTCTTTTGTGTATTTTGCCTTGTGCTTCCTACCTTCATTGCTTGGTTCAAATGAATATCTCATACCGTCTCAAATCTTCGGTATATTAGTGCGAATTCTTAGTTGCAGACCTCGATCTCTCCTCTGAGATGCCAAATTTTCTTGTTATGCAGGCCATGTGGGAGGATTGCAAAACTAGTGCTAAACGGGTTACTGTTAATAGATGCTACTTTCCTGCAGATCTGCCAGATTCAGTTGGTCACCCCTGTGCTCCTGAAAGCAATGAGGTCAGTACCTTCTAGTTGTGCTTTTTATAGACTAACAACTTTTCTCCTGTTCTTTGCTATTTGTATCTGAGTTTGGTATCTGAGTTTGGTTGCTCCAGCTGACATGTCTGACTTTCCCCATATGTTATAGGTCTATGAATCAAATCATGAGATGACTCTAATGGCTGGTTCCATCCGAGGCCCCTGTGAAGTTAATTCTCCTTATGGATTTGGTGAGAATAACAGCAAAAGCAAGCATGGATCTCAAGTCAAAGCAGGGGAGCGCCCTGTATTTATATGCAAGTATGTTCCTCTTTTTCATTTACCGGGACACGAATTCACAGTATTCTCTTAATCCATGTTATCTGGACATGATATGTGTGCCGCATTCTTGGCCTTTACATAGATGACGCAGGCATAGGTAACCATAAAACTTTCAATCTGATCTAAGAGTTCAGTACAATTTCTCTTGAACTCTGACCATTGTAGAAATTCAGTATGAGGATGGTTTAAAGAAACCTGCTCTATATGACGCCCAAGATTAGCTTGTCCGTGGCTATTATTTCCTACATATGTTCTGTGTCATTTGTTCCATATTCTTATTGTTGGATCGGAAATTGGAGGAAATTTGCATAGCGGACATGTCACAACCCGTGGAAAGATCAGTGTTCCCACTATTGGACTATTGACACGAGAATCGCTCCTTGCAGGTGGTTTTATGACAAGATCAAGGGAGTTTTCCGTCCCATTCCTAGTTGATGGATGAAAATGAATCTTGTCTCACCTGCCTATACTTCTAAAACAAGGTATGTTGGACAATTCACTTTTTATCAAGAATGTTACTTTTAGATTTTTGTTTTAGACTAATTTTTAGCTTTTAATAATGGAAACCAGTTTCGCAGCTAATTGATGATGGATTGTAACAAAATCCCTAAACTTGAGTGCTGGTTTCTTCTTATTCAAGCTTTCCGTTTTTTGAGCTCGGTGTAGCTTTTGTTTCAGTTATTTGTTTGTTGATAACTAATCAGAAAAGTGATTAACAAAGGATTTCACCATTTTCATTAGCATGTTGATGACATTGGTCGCTCTGCCCGTTTCCTTGTTTGTCTCGCTTTTATTAACCTGTAATTTCATTCAAATTCACATCTCAGAAGCGTCGTTTATCTCTTTTTGAATGAGTTGAACAATCAATCCTTGTTTCATGAAGAGAAGCACGAATATCTTCTTTGACGATTTATATTTCATGTTTTTACTTGAGAGTTTTCATTGAAATGGTCTTTGGCACATCTTTCCTCTTGCAGGTCAATGCGCCCTGTACTAGACTTTGCCGCTACGTAGCGATGATTTATTCTGTACACAATGTTTAGGTTATTTATCTGACAGCATCTGTATCGCTCGGGGTTATTTATATCAAGCTGTACGTGGGCAAAGTTCTTAACCTTATGTTACGTTCTTAGTTTAGCGTGAAATGTATGATGCCGAACATGATAGAAATTTATTGATAATGAAGCTGCTGATCGTTGCAACTATTTTTTGGCTAATGCTAATCTATAACAGGATTATAGTCTCAGTTTTAACTTTTTCTTGGAGCTGAACTTCTTCAGATTATTACAGTGCTTGTTGATTTGCAATGTGATGTATTCGTTCATAGCTCAACTACAGGTCGATTTTCAGTTAGTGACTCGTTCAGAGAAGTAGATTAGGAGCCAAGATCTGGGGAGACTTTCAAAGTCAAGTGTCCAGGATTAATTGTCCTGGAAAAAACCGTATCCAGCGTTGCTAATCCTAGTGTGGTAAAGAGGCGAGGATACATCTATGAGATGAAACATTCAGCACTTCACACGGCAACAAATAGTTCCTTTCCAATGAACAATCACAAAGAGGCGGATTGCTTTCTTTAAAAATCATGCACATTTACAAATCAAACCATGAACATAAATATGGTATAAGCATAGTCAAAACAACTGTGCGACCCTGACATCAATTACTGAGATACTGTTTTGCAGATGGATTGGTCAGCAAGTCGAGTGATTTCTTCAAGTAGTCAACAGCAACAAACACGTCGTCAAAAGCCAATTCCCCGACTGCAAACCTAGCTGCTTTGTGTGCCTCAGCAATCTTCTCAGATGGCGGCTGGTAATTACTGTCATACTGGTATGCCTGAGCAGGAGGAGCTGAAACAGCACCTGGGATGGTACCGTTTCCATCAATCGAACTGAGCTGACGAGGCTGAGGAGGCGATGGATAGTTTGGAGCCAATGAATTTGGCAGAAGAGGGTAAGAAGCATCAGGTCCTTGAGGGTAAGATGGATAATGTGTTGCGGCAGCTGGGAGACTGCTTTCTGAAAAACTTGGGTATGACTGGAAGTTGGGGTACGTGAAAGGCGAAGGCAAGTCCTGAGAAGGATAATGCTGAGGTATATGGTGCTGAGGTTCCTGCGGGTAAGATCGATGAGGGAATGGTTCAGCATAAGCAGAGTTATCAGCTCCATTAGTTGGAGGGGGGGAACTGTAGTCATTTGCAGAATAGTGAGATGGGTAGGACGAAGGTGGCGGGGGAATGTATGGTCGAGGCTCCATTTCATCCTGCGGTCGTGGGAAAGGTGATGTATCCATTTGCGACGATGGATCAACAGGCGGAGATGGATCAACTTGCGGAGACCGATCAATATCACTGGGCTCAAGGTCCTGCAAGAAGAAGCAAGTTACAGATTGATTCAAAACGCTAATAGGAGCATTACTGTGAATGGAAAAGATCAATGACTGGAGTATGACAACATATATGCACTAAACCACATCCAAAGTCACGAAGTTAAACACTTAGGAAACAATAGAAGCCACAGACAGCATGGGAGAGCATGGATGATCACTTTTCAAGCAAGAAAAGGAACCTAATGCTAACCTACTGTACCTTTCCAGGGCATCGCATCCAAATTCAAAACCATGTTCAACTCAAAGTTCTATAACAACTCGGTAGTGGCTCAACAAGTTGAATATTCGTCATACCTTGATAGTTAGGATGGAAAAGTTCGAGTCAAGATGGAAGCAAAGACATATCTATGTTGAGCTTAGGTTTTACCCAAGCACACATCCTAAGGACAGTCGGTGATTTTACGCATTTCAATCTCCAAATGTTTATTTATCATATTCACAACCAGCAAGTCAAATCACTGTTCCACAAGTGATCATGGAAAGAAATCCTCAAGTCACCCAAAGTTCCGATATAAAGAAAGGACAACTCAAGGATGCACCATCTGCAGTGCCTGATGGTGTTGCCTGATCCTTTTCACCACCGGGTGGACCTGGAACAGGGTTTCTCCCTTCTTTCAAAGCTTTTCTTATATCGGCAGCTTTCCAGACAGCATACTTCTGTTTCTGCTCAAGCTGTCAGAACATCCAAGTTTAACAATGAAATCCAGAAAGATCTTGCGAATCATCGACGGACAAAAAATATGGAACCTGGTCAGGGAACTCACATCTGGTGCAAGTTCACCAAACTGATTAAGGATCTCGAAGAAGATACTGGCAGCATAAAAGGTCTTGGCTGTATTCCTGAAGCAAATTCAACATATCAGTTTTCCACAAAAGTTCAAATCAAGTCTCTTTGTTGGTCGATTTAGGCACACACAACTTCTATGATGCTTCCAATGGTCGACACCTAGTTAAATAACTAGTCTATCCGTCCGTGCAGTGATGCACAAGATAAAAACGAAAATAAAATAAAATTTGGTCCTAAATAAAAGATAAAAGATATGATATAGCTTTTTTAAATGATATAGTAGTCACTGAGTAGTACTATATTAGATCTTAATCATTTCTATATCAAAGATTTTAAAAATGACATACTATTATCTTTTCATTTATTTATATTAGTTATTAAAAATTAACATTTAATACAGAGTATTATTTGAAGCGTTGAATATTAAAGTTAATATTTACTTCTTAAAATTCAACCAAAATCTATACTATATACTAAGCAAATAGAGGTCTTTTTGTCTTCAACTAAGATCTTTTAATCTTGACCGTCCAATTTTTAATCCGATGATTATGATTAAATATTAATTAATTAGAAAATAAATACAATTAATAGTTAAATTGAAAGAAAAAGTAATATAATAAAATTTATTGGTCAGACAATATGTTTTGATTGGAAAAAAAGAAAAAGATTTAACGTAAATATATATTAAATCCACGATTAATATCTTAATTATATACATATATAAAAATATACCTTTGATGAATATATCTCATATTACTTTATACTATCATATCACTTTAGAAACATATATCGAATCTCTTTTCTATCATACGACCAATACGCTTTTTTTTTTTGTTCGGTGCATTACTGCATGAGCGGCGGATAGACTTAGTATATATATTAACCAATAAGTTTTATCGAATCAATCTTTTTCTTTAAGTTTGACTATTAATTTTATTTTATTTTCTAATTCATTGCTATTAAATCACAACCGTCGGATGAAAATTGAATGATCAAGATTAAAAGATCTCAGTTGAAGACAAATCCATCTCTATTTGCTTAGTATATAGTATAAATATCAATGGTTAACATTACTTCTATGATGCTTCAAACACAATTCAGAAGCTTAACAGTGTGGCACAGATGGTAGTAACATTGAATTGTAACATCCAGTGTATTTTATATAAGGTTGTTCAGAACCACAAGGCATGTAGGAAAGCACATTTTAAACGAATAACATACAAGATAATAATCTACTTACAAATCTGCTCTCCCGGCACGATCTTCTTTGTCTGCTTTAGCAAATACATTCAAGGCAAACCCCTCCAAGTGCAAATGGTCATCAGGGGACAGCTTCAGTGACTTTTTGTCCTGTAAAGGTCCCAAAGTAGAAGCAGATCAGTGAGCAAATGAAGAACCAAGTCCAATAGATAATACTGATATGGATAATACTCATACTTCACATTTTCCAAAAATCGGAAGAAATATTATACATTTTTACAAAAGCAGCACTCCTAGAGGAAAAGAAAAGGGCATAGGAAATGCAGGCAAAATAAAATGCACACTCCAAAATCAGGAGCTACCATAGTCTGAATTAACAGACTCAATAAAATGCACACTCCACAGTCCACAATGAGGATATTCCTCTATCAAAGATTTGCACGGATGGGGAGGTGACTAATAAAAAAATGCATCACAAACTGCTAATTCTTTATTACTACTGGAGTGGTTTCATATTCCAATATTCCTAACCCAATGACTCGGATTTTCTACAGAATCCAGCCTCCAAACAGCAGTACTAATGAAGCCAAAAAAAATTTCGTTACAAACAAAAAATATAAGAATTCACATTATGTATGAATTTTCTCAATCTTGAGGTGTGATGAAGTGATCAGCACCTGTATTATACCCACCGACAAACTCTAGTTGCATTTGATCACAATGTGATTTACACAATAAGCTTATAACCTGATCTTCACCGTGGTGAGCTTGTCCAGTAGAAAATCATCCCTATCTTTCATCCTTGGGCCATATTAGACAAAAGATCCAATGTGCTTGCTTGCTTGATTCTATATTGCAATAAAGCATCTCTTCAAAATAATTCTTCTGTAAGTAGAACATACGACCCAAACTTCAATCTCCCCAACACAAGGAACAACTCAACCTCGGTGACAATTGATTACATGCAATCTCAGTAAACAAAGAAGTCGCACATTGTCAACACACTACCACTATTTCCTTGAGCAATATTAATCAGATTCAAACCAATAATTTCCTCTGAGAGTGAAATTCACAACCCGGTGTGATGCTGCTAAGTTATGTGTAAACTTTCCCAATCAGCTTCCAGATCATATAGAAAACCAGCATTGATCCAAACTTGTAGCAATTGGTTGCATATGCCTCCAATACTATTTCAGATTCCAATCTACTCGCAACCAACTACTAAATCGATATAAACCCAATCAACAAAGTCGAAATCTCTCATCAACAATCACACAACACATAACAAAACACCGCACGGAAACACTCCAAAATAAACTGAATGAACAAGAGTTTCGTGCTTGTGCGATTCAAAGTCAAATCACCACACCACATCAACAGAAACACCATATAAACAAATCAAACAAAAAGACCCGAAACCTTTTCGAGCTGATTCATCAAAGACACGAGAATCGAATTCGTCGTCTTCGTCCGTCCACTCTGCGGAATCTTCAATCCTCTCTCCATCGCATACAACCTACCTCCAAACCCCCCAATCAAACACAAATCGCGATCAAATCAGTGCTTCTTCTTCACAATTAGGTTACTCACAGTAGTACGCGACGAGGGGCTCGTGTTTCTGCAATTCGTCAGCGCGTTGCAGATACGGGAGGAGAAGCTTCGCAGGCTCGGTTTCCGCCGCCGGCATGGCTAGGGTTTGTTTAAATCCCGGTGATCGGCGCCGGCGATTGAACGGAGTGGAGAAAGAGAAAGCATATGAGGAGAAGGAAAGAAGAAAATCGAGTTATGTGTTGATGTGTATTTTAGGAGTACCATGAGACGGATTTAATTTAAATCTAGTAAGATTATGAGAAAGATCATTTTGTGAAATTAATCGTTCTACATATCTTGTCGTAAGATTAGTAGATGACACTTTATGGAAAATTTTAATTTTTAATTTTTATTTATTTATTGATGTAATACTTTTATTTATTAGTGCACTCATGAATCATAAACCAAACTTTTTTCTTAAACTTTTTGAAAAATGTAACTGTAGTTCAAATTTATAGCTAAAGAAAATCCTACGAAAACCTTTTCCCACTAATAATGCGAAGCAATTTAGAAAATCCATGTGTTGGGAAGTTTTTTGAATGGAATCTTGCATTGTTCTCTCGAGCTAATTACCAAGAAGTGTCAAAATACTTTCTTTATTACTAATTAGTCATATCAACTTTTTTATTTATCAATTAGTGACCAACTACATTGTCAATAATTTAGAACAGAAAACAAATTATTTTTTCCACTCTAAAGAAGAAAATATAATATTTGCCATCAAATAATTATAAATCTTCTCAAATCAAACTCCTTCATTAAATTTTTTCATTTTTCACATTTCCATGTCAATACCGTTAACCACCATTGTTGTCCATCTTCATTGTTGAGCAAACAGTGCACTTCTAAAGTAATACAGTATGTCGTCGTCTCTCGTTATCAACGTGCACAGTATGCTCACGCACAATGTGCACAATACATAGTGCCCCTAACTCATCATCGTCATCATCGTGTGTAGTCGCACCACCACCCTAACAGTGTTTTTGTTGGTGAGATTAGAATGTGCTAAGTATCACATAAACATATTACCTTTGTTGCTTCATTTATCGACAAAAAAAAAATTCACGTCGTATTTATGACTATTGAGACGCAAAACACTTCACCACCATCATGTCATCAACATCATCAATGAACCATCCTCCTAGTTTTCAACGGCCATTGACGTCACCATTGTCATCGAAACCATCGCTTATAAATATAACATCATCGTTGTTTTATTTTTCTACTTCATGATTATTTGCATCATCGTTGAACATCGTCGTGGTTATCATTAATGGAGATCAACGACAATGATAATGCGCTAATTATAGTGATGTTTGATGGCTAAGTTAAGGCTTCGTCATATGTGCACGGTGATGGAGAAGGGTGATGAAGTGATGGTGGAAGTTTTTCAATACTGGATATGAATGAGATCAAGATGGTGATGAGAGATACATTTAATAAATAGTCAAATGTAGAATGTCAAGGATTGGATTTGTATCTTTTCAATTACTATTTTTTTAAGAGAAAGAGGAGGAAAATGGATGATTTGAAAAAAAAAAAAAAAACAAGAGACAAATATGAACAAGAAAAGAAAATATTGACAAGGAGCAACTACCTCTATCCATCTTCTTTTTTTTCGAAAATTTGATCAAATAATAATTAAATAATTTAGGTAACACCATTCCGTAAATAATTTACGCTTTTATAATTACATATGGGACTTGAGGATGAAGAAGGATAGTATCTGGATACGATGGGTTGATGGTTATTACCGAAGGGATATGTTATTGCTGAAGAAAGTCCTATTGCCCCTAATTCATGGTTTTGGAAGTCTTTTTTTTGTGCAAGAAATGAGGTTATAAGGAGGCTGAACATACTGGGGATAGATCCAATCAATGCAAGGGTGTGAAGGAGTTGTACAGTTACCTTATGAAAGTTTCTTGTGTGGATTGGTGGAAAATAGTTTGGCATCGTTTTATTTTTCTTTGGTATGGATTTGTAGTCTGGTTGGTGTGTCATGATAGGCTTCGTACTATCTTCGTTTGCAATTATGTGACTAAAGTGATGAAGGGTCTTGAGGCTGTCATGAAGTTGAAGATCAAACCTCGACCTTGGTTTCAATGGTGGCCATGGTTCTTAAAGGTCAATTGTCGATAAATGGAACTGATGGCGTTAGAAGAGTTGTTCATGTTGCTATTGTATACGTCATATGGTTGGAAAGAAATGGTTGATTGTATCAGTTTGAGACAAAATTTTCTGGAGTTTGGGTTAGTTATATTTGTAAAGCAACTGAATGCCATGTAATTTGATTGCTAGCAAAGGTCTATAATTGTTTTTTAGGAGGTCGATGCGATGTAATTGCCAAGTTTGTTAGGCCTTATACGAACTTTTTAATACAAATGGAATGATTCACTCGTTCCAAGAGGAAAAAAATAATCCAATGTATTGAAAAAGTTTTCGGTGTCGTAAATTGTGAAGTTCTTATATGATCTCATGGTTTGTATGAACAATGTTATCCCGAGTAAAAAATCTAGGCGAAATTTAACTCTTTATATGTCGATACTTAAAGTTATATTTTCGAGAACTTTATCTTTGTGGATGATTTCCATATTACAATCTCAAATCATCATCTTATGGACATATACTACCTCAAATCTTAAATAATTTCATATTACAGTCTCAAAAAGTTGATATTTCTATATCTTTTGTTCCAATTACAATCAAATGGACATGTACACCTCAAATCTTATATATTTCATTTTTACAAGGTTGAAAATAGATATATTCATTTTACATGTTAAAATTTCAATCTTTTGGTCAAAATGAATGACTGTTGTCATTTATTTTAAAATTAATTTTGGAAAATTATGATGTTATGGAAGAATCTTGATTGCTGTAAAAGTATCAAACAAGCCACTATATCAAGCTTTTTTTAAAGCCTTAATGGTCAGATTTTAGATTCCAGCCTCTAAAAACTAACTGAACCCTTTAATAGAAAATGAACAAATTAACTCGTCAATTGTTTGATGTATCTGCAACCTATTAGTATGGCATCCTTAATTAAATTATAAATTGAATTTTGTTTTCATCCTCATTTAGATGTTTCAGCTAAAAATATTCATATATCCTATTCATCCATACACTTGTATATTGGTTTCGTGACAATGTAGATTTGCCTCGTAAATTTATATCGTAATAGTATAAAACTTTATTTGATATAGTGAATGCATGAAATTTTAAAAGGCTTAGAGTTTAGGTGGCTAGCCACACAAATAGTTTTCCGATTTTAACAAACCTTTTGGAAGGTTCAAATAATGAAAGATTTGAAATTTATGCTATACACTGAATTATATAGGATTTAAGCTTGTAATTTGTTCACATGATTGTAATTTGAACGAATAATATGGAATTAACAACTTTTAAGTTTGTAATATGGAATTATCTCAGATTTGAGGCAATAATATATCCATATGATGATGATTTGAGGTTGAAATATGATAATATCAAGTTTTGAGATTGTGATATGAAAATATGTAAGATTTGAGGTGATAATATGAAAATAACCCTATCTTTATTTATATATGTATATTACAACAATTTCGCTCAACAATCACGAGTTTTAGTTGATCTTGTGGCAAAAGGGAAATTATTGGCCACGGTAAAAAATTTTGGAAGCACTTTTAGTATTAATGCCACATGATTTATTTCTTGCGGCTGTTGATATATTATAGCCAAGATTATATCATGGCCTGTGACTAAATAACTTTAAAGATAAATCTTCAATAATTTTTTCTTTTTTCTCCAACTTGGTTTTATGTCTCACACTCTCTCAATTATTTATTTCGTTGTTTTTCTAATAATATTTTTTTTTTGTTTTTTGCTAAAGCTTTGATTTATCCTAATTCTATACAACTAAACATCATACATCTACACGAGATCACTCCTTATCATTACAAAATGATAGCAAACACTTGGATCCCATAATGACCATTTGTTGTGAAAGAACATTTGTTTTGGATAGTGGGTTTTTGTTGCAGTAAAGGGCTACACCAATGGAGCCACCGGGGTGGACATAAATCCATGTCTGTCGATTAATGGAGCACAATCAAATCAATAAAAGTCGACTAACTAATCCTATAACTCTTTCCTAAAATACTAGTCGATCAGTAAAGCACAATGAAATCATAACTCCTCTTATAATTAACCTTATAATCCAAAAATAAAAATAAAAATGAGTATATGATAAAAACGGTGGTCACTGTTTGGTATTTTGTGGGAACCAAACGGTTCCCTCCACAATTGAACAAAACAAGCCTGACAAACAAATTCTTTTCTCCCGTTCAAATTATATTTTTTTTATAGTTTTATTTCAATTATAATATTTTTTATTAATTTTTTTATATAGATATATCAAACTTTTTGTATTTTATATCACATCAATCAATTCATCATCATTTCTATTTCTTTTTTTTCTCATTCCTTTGTCTCATATACTCACAAAAATAAAATTATTATTTTTTATTGATTCAACATACACATTTCGGATCAAATCGTTATAATTTGAATGGAACATGATAATATATTGCATAAATAAAATAAAAGAGGAAATGAGAGTAAATAACAAAACTTCCACCTATGGGGCCCACCTCATTCGGAAAAAAAGTAGCACATCGTTCCTTAATTTTACAATTGGTCATATTTTGTTTCCATAATTTTTTGTTGCTGGAGTTGTACGGCCTCTTTCCATAATCTTAGTCTAGAGTTCTAAGTCCCACGACTGCCGATGTACGACCTTTTTGAAGTTGTACGGCCTTGTTGTTGTAGACTTGGTCATACTTTGTTTCCATAATCTTTTGGTTGCTCGAGTTGTGCCGCTCTTTCCATAATCTTTTTGTTGCTCGAGTTGTACAGTTTTTTTGTTGCTCGATCTTGTCATCTTAATCAAGTCGGACGATTTAATATATTCTTCATGCTTCGAGATGAACAAGCCAAATCAGTTGTACGCTTGGTCATATTTTGGAGATGAAGTGTCCGATATTTGATTCTTGTTACTCTGAGCAGCTGCCAGTGATGGAGAAGGAGGCGCCACTGGTGAGGGAGATGGAGTTCAAGGTGTCTGAGAAAAATATGGAGAAGAAGGCGTCGAACAGAGACGTACAGTTAGAAATTGAAAAGATTCCATGAAAGTTTCTATAATAATGATTATATGAAACATGATATTTTTTTATGGTATAAAATAAATCATATTAGCGGATTTTAAATTAATTTTAAGAATTCTTTGTTTAAATTAATCTTATGATTTGATATACATATGACAGAAGGTTGTACATGGCAAAAAACTATACATATACAGAACTGCCATATACAATATTAATTAATTAGAATTGAAGTGTTCAATAATTCAAACTATAACGGATATATTTTTTATTTTTAGTTTTGAAAACGGAAACGGTATCATAGTCTTAGGGAACAAAATTTTTATTTTAGGATAAAAGTTTCATGATTATGTTTAGTGCATTTTCAGAAAAAATCAAAATTGTTGTATACCGACATGGTAATATGATCATCAAATTGCATCTTAAAAATAATCAAACTTTCTCTTCTTTTTTCTCTCCTCTTCTTATGAAAACCCACAAGTATGGTGTAAGAACGGCAATTTTTATCCAGTAGCAGAGGTCTGTATCTACATCATCGAACAAGCATTTGAGTTCTACAAAATTTGTATAACCACTCATCTGCTATCAAGAAATGCGAAATAATCCATTTACACAATCGTTAATAAACCAGCGGCATAAGCATTAATCTACATACGAACTAACCATTAACGTTTACACAATTGTAGTTTCCCTACTTTGAAACTCACAATCATCCCTCTCACCCCTTTTGTTTTCTATTACTGTTTGTTTTATCAAAGATAAGTAACGATCAAAACAACAAGCAGTGAAACTACAAGGCCGAAAAAAAAAAAAAAAAAAGAAGAAAAAACAAGGCAGAAAAAATGAATGAACTAACACATTCACATGACGATCAATCTGATTTCAAAGACACAAAGTCCGAACCCAGAAACTACCAATTATGCTTACACAATCAGTAATCCATATCTTTGAAACCCAATTCACATGACGATTCATCAAGTATCAAGAAAACCAAATTCAATTCCCAATTCTACGGTTTACACAATAATTAATCTACATGCAAAACTATCTTAACTTACCAAAACCAACCATTGAGATTACCACAATCGCTAATCTTTAAATCAACAATACGCAACAATTTACAACATTATTGCAAGAACAAAGCTATGCTATGTGACAACAAGCTCTTTCAAAACAAGAAGTTCTCTCGAGACTACAGATCCATTCACACCTGGCCGATCATAGGCGTCTCGCCTATCCTACAACAACAGTAACGACTACCGCTAATAAGAAATCTACTGCTCTACGATTTCTACTCATCCAGCTCGCTACGGTGTGGAGGGAGCTGGGTCTATGCAAGAGATGTAGGAGGCTGCATCTTCTTTAGAAACCATGACGTTGTTCACTTGGGCCATCGGACGTGCATCTCGTTTGCCATCCTTGTTTATAGACCGATTGCCATTTGCACCGAGGGACAACCGTCTACCCGGAGTTCCATTGGCGGCAGCTCCATTACCTCGTGGACCAATGACCTTCTTATTACCGAGCGGTTTGGCTGGGCTTGGGGTGGGCCTTGAGCCGAAGACGGTTTCTTGTTCTGTATTGACCTGCTCGTGCAACTTCTTCTGATCCTGCAGGAGTTCAAAAGCAATGTCACAAAAAAGAGGGCATGAGCGATTTCAACATCTAACAGATACAACCTGGTCCAGGGGTCGGAATCGGTACAACCAAAATAACGAACATTAGAATGTGAGTTCAAGCGACAAAACTCTCAATCCATGAGAGAACCGCATATTTGGGAACTGCTACCTATTGATTTCAGGGTTGCTCTGTTTATTTGGGATGACATCAATTGTCTGACATCTAAAGACTAAGCCTATTAATGCACAAGAAATCTGTTTTAACTTTTTTGGACAAACCAAGCTTGATAAGTATGATTTTCAAAAACCTTGGCTAATTGAGAAAAAATTATGCTGGTTACTTACCCTTGACCTCCTCTTCTCCTCTTCTCTTTCATGTCTGAGAATGGCATATTCATCAAGCATAGCAAGCAGGGGTAAACCATCATATGTGAACGTCAAGCCACGTTCCTCCTCCCAAGTACGAGTTTTAGCAACCAAAGTGTCAACCATTGCTGCATAGAAATACAGGATCTCTATAAGAAACGAACCGCAATTTTTTTTATACAAGCTCTACAGATGAAGTATCTTAGGAATATAGTTAAACAGTTAATGATTGTGGTATATGATTCACAGGGTGGTTTCTACACTCACCAGGAATTTTGTTCACTAAAATCCTGGTTTTTTCCGCTCGCTTGAGATTCAAGTGGGCACCTCGGCTAGCATTGTACCGGTTCTCATCCTGGAAAAACATGGAAAGAATTTAGTACAATTTACCAGGTGTACCTTAACAGGGCATGGTAGATTCATTAGACAACCAACCAATACGATATTACAAAACTTGTGGTACACTGACACAAAGCAAATTATCACAATATTGAAATGATCATTATCGATTATGCTAGATTACGACAATCTCCTCATGCCTACAGATCCAAGGAGAAGAGAGAATTTACCCGATTATAGTCTTCAAGCCAACTCTCCTCTTCACACACTGACATCCATTTCTCAACCTTGTCCAATATGTCTTTCCTACAAATCGCCTCTTCCTTAGCTTTTACAATTTGTCTATCCATGTCAGCAATCAATTCCGAAGGTTCAACATTCCCAGAGTCAATTAGAGCCAAAATTTTCTCTCGAGCAGCCTCAGTGTCAATTTCCATGTGTGCACGAGCAAATATGTCGTCGAGCTCGGCTTGCTTATTAAAAGCAATTTCCTTCATCCGACTAAATTTTAGCTTATCAAGTCTTTCAACTTCTATCTGAGCCTAAGGACACAAAGTAGCTGAATAAGTCGCCAGAATACATTTACGTACAAAATATACTCAAGACATGGACGAGAGGTTGAAATTACCTGCTCAATCAAATCCAATGCTAGAGCTCCCGGAATCGTTACTTCATCTACTGTGGCGGAAAAATTACAGGCGACATGATCAAACAGATGTCGCTCTTCATCCGTGGTGTCCATCAGATTCCAAAGATCAAGCAACTGTCCACCTAACTCTTGAAGCTGTGTCATGAATATCATTGGAACTGAGAGAGCGGCTTTTAACAACAATTAGCTTATTGAGTTCTAAATAACCTAAGAGTTTTGCTTGTTCGAAGAAATGAAGATCACGATAGAAGGAGACGAGGGAAGGGAGATAGAACTGGGCCGAGAACTACTAAGCTATGTACCTTTTGAAGCCTTTGTTTCTTGTCTTCTTCTAGGGCTACGACTGTTTTGGCCAGCCTGGAGAGGGTGTCATTGCTAATGCTTTTTGACTTAACATCACTGGAGTCGTTCAAACTGGGGTGGACAACCGTAACAGTTTCAGAGAAGTCCATTCCGAGGACAGAACAAAGATCATGCACAGTGCTCACGAAATTCAAGATCTGATGCAACCGTTCATTCTGCGACAGCAGATAAGTTTCAAGAATCTATTTGAAACACAAAACATTTTTAACAGGAGCATCAACCAGTAATTGTTGTGGAAAAATGACACCACCTTTTCCTTCTGAAGCTTCTGAAGTTGAGACTTATACTCTTCCAACTTCTTCAAGGTGAGGTCAGATTCGTCGACTACTGGTGCTCGATCGTTCTGGTTTGAATCCCCTGCAATTTCGTTCAAGATTGTCTGGATCTGATTTTGGACATCTGAGAACTCCTCCAGTCTCTCCTCTTTCTGTTTCCATAGCTGTTCTAGAACTGGAGCTATGGCTGCTAGTTGCTGCTTAATAGTTCCGGACCTCTTCTGAGGCTGTGAATGGAAGCAAGAAGTCAATGGCACAAATGACACAAACAAAATGAATTATCATCGATTACGCAATGTCACCAGAGCAGGCTTGAAAAGTTCAAAAATACTGACAATCTCAACAGTCTTCTCTCCAAGGGCTGACATGAGATTAGAGAGCTCAACATTGGCATCTGCTAGAGCCTGAAGAAGTTCTACCCTTGACTTGACAGCCTGATCGACTTTCCTTTTATACACATCCAAGCATTCCTGGTCTATTTGCAAAAGCACAGTATTCCGCTCCTCGTCGTTTACGCCAACGTCGTCCCAAACTTGCTGCAGTCAGCTATAAAGGAAATATTAGCAAAATATCCTTTTTTGCATCATATTTCTCTTTAACTATAGAATGTGAGAATGATAAGCTGAAAATTAGCAAGTTCAGCTTGCCTGCAACTGCTGCAGAAGAGAGCCACAAGTTGCGTCGCCTTGGCGAGGATTTCGCACATCCGTCACAGTCATCATAACAATTAACTCCTAACCTGCAACATAAGGCGTAAATGATTGGCCCTTCTACCCGACGTCTATTATCACAAGTTCAAGAATCAAACTGTTTTAAACAACCAAAGGCGTGCATAGGAAAATAAAACTGCGAAATTCATGAAAATTCCCCAAACATTCACAGAAATGAGCAAAAAAATTATCAGTCACCATGTAGACGCAAGGAAAAAATAAAATAAAATTATCCTAGCTTCTACATCCAAGCTAATTTACTGTCATTAGTTTAAAAAGTTGCTGAATCCAACACGATAGGATATTAGAGGCTTGACTTGCCATAGTTGTAATTAAAAAATCATATAAGCAACAAAGCATAGATAGTCTTAATTGTCAGCAAGTGAAGTACTAAACCTATAGTGCACTTGATTTATAAAGCATCGCCTACCAATTCCATTGGTCCAAATCCTGAAATGATTCGACCAATCCACACAATAAACACGAGTAATTAATAGCCACATCACAAGATCATTAACCATTGTTGTTTTCCTTTAATTAAATACAACCATTAATAACAAATACATCCTCTTGCATTTTTCTAAAATGTGATTGATGAAGAAAAAATAATCATAATTAATAAAAAAAATAAAATTAATTTAAACAGTCAAATAGAAATCAGGATAGTGGAAGGGATGTAAGGTGTACTATGAATCATATCTACCTTCATACCAACAAAATCTAGCAAAGACCCATAACTCCACCTAACAGTAAAAAACAATCACCGTCACTAAACAAGCAATCAGAACGAAATCACAATTAAGAAGCAAATAATTGTCTAAACGAACATCACAACTAGAGCAAAATCACATTTATGAAGAAAACCATGGTCAGCATATCTTCAATCAGAAGTCCAAAAAAAAAAAAAAAAAGAGAAGGATCTCAAAACTGGCATCGAGTCTCGAGAGAACATCAATTTGCAGAATCTAAATCCCGAAATCACCGATCTGAACTACAATTACAAACATTCGGCCAAAAAAAAAGAAAGAAAAAGCTCTCGGCATTGTACGTACAGTGCTGTTGAGTTTTGGTCTTTTGTGTTTTCGACTCGTTTTTGTGTCTGAGACACTGAATAATTTGTGTAGAGTGAGTGAGTGAGAGTGAAAGGAAGAAGAAGAAGAAGACAGAGTGTGTGTGTGCAGCGAATCTATCGCTGAGCCGTGTGATGTGTTTGTCAGAGACAAAAGTTACTGAATCATTTTCACACACCTTGTTTTTTCTTGTCTGTTGTATACTGTGGATGACTTTGGCAATATGGGCACTGATTCTTAATGATGAACCACTTATGTTCTACAAGGAAAAATGCCTCGTGGTTGAGTTGATTATCTCGTTATGTTCTTTGAAGATATTAGGGATCGAGAGATGCAGTAATCCGGTTAGTTTTATCCATAATGTTGCCGTCAACTGTCGAAACATGCAATCACGCTCGTGTGCAGCATGAGATCCGATAGAACACTCTTGAATTGAGCTGGAACCGGATATCTGCTCGAGTAATAATGCTCACTCAATGCCATTTTCTTACATCGAGGCCGATCCTTGTCGACCCCATAGTTTTGAATTTTCACTGTCAACGTCCATACACAAATCACGTGCATTCTGTACCCATCTGATGCACTTCCACGTTTATTAAATGGCCTTAGCTTCATAAACTTGGACCAACAATCGGGCCAAACACTGCCTCATTGGGCCCGACTCGACCCATTGAATGATCAGTTTTCCAGGCCCGTTTGTTCAAATGGTCTCTCTACACGCTTCACCTTAGGTGCGGATGATGAAGATATGATAGACTGATAGTTGTAAGTTGTAAACTTGATGTCCATTATCGCTGTCATAAGGTCGTTTCAACTCGAGATAAATGTCGAAGGCTAACAATATCCATTTTACCACCGTAACAACTTGAGGATTATGTCTACCACCGTACGAAGTCGAGATATTCAACAGCGGATATCCATGAGAACAAGCATTATTTCTTATGCATCTCGACTAGGTAATCTTATCATAAGCAACAATGATTGTAGTAGGAAAGAAACGGTCAATTCGATCCCTTCACCAAATGGCATCCTGTCACATTGTGCCCGACTCGATCCTCAATCCATCAATTTCCCTGGTCCAAACAACAAATGGTCTCCACGCGCTTCAATGTTAAGTGCAGTGATGGATGATGAAAATATGATAGTTTCACACTTCATGTCCATTTATAGACTTTTCAAATGTTTTCTCTCATTAATTTTTTCTCTCTAAAAAAACCTCTCATTTTTTCAAAAAACGTTTTCCCGCACAAATTTTTTTATCCTGGAATTGAGCACTGCTGCTTGATTCTGGGGTTTTTGAAACACTTAGATTGTTGCTTGCCCAGCATCAATTGTAGCGGAAGGGTCCTTCCTCATGGATAGCATCTCTGAAGTTGAGAAAGAAACCCTAGTTCGGCCAATACAGTGCTGAACGAGGAAGTGGTGATCACATCCTTGCTAGATGAAGTTACTAATGGGAGAGATTACGCATTACGTCAGTTGAGTAAAGCTCAAAACCAGCTTTTCTTGAGAAACCAGCGTGAACAAGCAGCTCAAAAGTAAGGGGGGAGGAATCAACCTGTTAATGAGATTCCGCAACAACCTGTTCCTGTTGCAAAGGCTGCGTCTGCTCGCTCATATGTCTCAATGGTTAATTCGAACCCATTGGAGAAGAAGATGAAGCTACCGTATGTTGAGCCTATTATGAACAGGGAGTTTGTACCAGATGAGGGTGTTCTTAATGAAGCCAGAGGGAAATGGAGTGAGTACCTCGTTGGTTATTTCGTCAATGGGAATCGGTAAGGAAGATGATCAGAATTAGAGGAATTTGGCGAGGGTTAAGATGAAGAGGGAAGAAGAAGATGACAAGGGAGAATGTTACGAACGAGTCGTTAATTATAAACATAAATAATAACAAGTGCGCAAAAATAAATGAGACAAAGATTTTTACGTGGAAACCCTTACGGAAAAAACCACAGACGGTCGTCGACGACGAAGAATTCACTAACCAAAATGAAGAAATACAAAAGGGACTACACTCAAAATATTGAGAATCTCACAATAAGGGACTACACTCAAAACAAATCCCTTAAACCCTCAATGTATTTTTGTGTGTATATATGAATAGTGTTTTTCTTTTTCCTCTCTCTCCTTTATCTCTTCCTCTCCCACTCAAAACCTCTTCTTTTCCAATTTTTTTGGCTCTCTGCTCTTCCCCGTGCTCCTCTCCCTTCTGCCTCTTCCTCTTTTTATACTAAGAACAAACACGAATGAGTCACGGACACAATACTCGGAGAAAGCCCCGCGGAGAGGACGCAGACGTGCTCAAGGTCCACGCGCTTTGATTTCGAGACACCACCGTCAACAAGATGCAAAGGAAATGTGGTTAACTGACATAATCTGGTGTGGTCTTCAGGATATGTGTCTAGACATGCCTTCATTTGCTGGATGGTTGGACATCAAGGACTCAAGACACAAGATAGAATGATTGGAATGGGAAGGACTGATATGGTGTCATGTGTGTTTTGTGATAACGAAGTTGAAACTCATGATCATCTTTTCTTTGGCTGTATTTTTACTAGACGATTGGCTCTGGCTTGGTCTGTTTTGTGCAGTACTGCTATTCCAGCTGATCCTTGCAGTGTTATTTTTTGGTATATGGCTGCAAGGTTGAAGGGGAATCAATTTAGGAAGAGGTTTAGGAGGGTCATGTTCTGTGCTTTGTTGTACGAGGTTTGGAGGTCTAGGAATGATGCCATCTTTCGATCGATCAAGCCAGTCCATTCCACTGTCATGGCTCGATTGGCAAGACTAGCCATGGATGAGTTTACTTTGATGGAAGGGAAGAAGATGAGGCCTGAAGATGAAAGGATGAGAAGTAGGTGGATTTTCGATGCATAGATGTGATGCTGCGTTTTTTTTATAGCATCTATCCTACCGTATAGGAAGTTTATGTCCTTTTGCCCTGGTGTGGTGCGCTACGTGAAGCGCCTTTTTTGGTATAGGATTACAGTCATGCAATAGAAAGCAGATAGGTGATGATGACGTATATATGTGATATACATATCCTTATACATATCCTCCCCTATTATACGAAGTAACTTTTGTAAATGTTGATCATATAATTAAACGATCGGCACACTTCATGTCCATTTTCAAGAGTAGTTTCATGCAACTCCAGATACGATGCTAATTTTCACAACAGTATAAAGACTCGCATCATTTCATATACATCTCCTGTTGATGCGAGGACAATGTAGCAATAATCCATAGGTACAAAGCTCGACACCCGTTGGCCTCAGCATCACGTCTAGGAAACCTTACGAATAAGCAGCAAAGATCATAGGAAAGTAGCACTCAACATGGTTGGTGCGCTGAAACAACCTAAGCTACAACTGCAGCCCTCATATAGGCACAGTGAAAAAAGATCAGAGGACTAAAGTAAAAAAACACATCATGACTAACATCAGTAAAATCTGAAAACACAGCAGACTTCAAGAGCTTGAAAACACTTGTTTTTGTATATAAATAGGGCTGGCACGAAACTTTATGAGCTAAATATCATGTAAAGACTAAATTGTAAGGAACAAGAAGACAACTCTATTAGACAACTACATGGATCTGATAATAAATGAGATGATGAACAGACACAGGAAATAACCAGTCGAACAGCTCTTCCTCGACTGTTCATCAAAGTCAGTGAGCTCTCAACAAAGTTACAAAAATGCCGACAACCGCATCTTAAGGGGCAGTTTACAGCTATCAAGACTCGGAACCCTGCTCGGCCTCCACCGCATGTGTGACTCCAACCTCAGCTGGACGGATAACTCTATCGTGCAGCACATAACCGGACTGCATAGAGAATCAGAAATAGACGATCAGTGCAAAACAATGAAGCTACATACCAATTAAACAGACTGTCAACGATCATAAGGTTACATCCTCCGCTTGCCATGTTGGTCTCGCACTAGCCATATCTGTCATTTTACTATGAAGGGAAAAAAAGCTTAAACAGATGGCGTAAGACACAAATCTCGAGACAATACTTTGAGAACAACAGCGACAGTTCCTGGAGCCTTGGAATTATCAGGTACTTGGAATACTGCGTTGTGCCTGTTAGGGTCAAATTGCTCATCCGTAGGATCATATTTCTCTACTCCAAATTTCTTAAAAACCTGAAAGGCAGTACCAGAAATAACCTCAGGTTATGGGAAAGCGAAAGTTTAACCCGCCAAAATTAATAAACAAACAAACAGAACAGACCAGAACAATTCATTATACTATGAGTCGAGAATCCTGATACAAACAAGTTCTGGCAAGCTTGACTCTCCCCAAGCAAGGTCTGATCAGGATCCAATTTGTAATATAGTATTTGATCCCGACCCTTCTGGGTATCACAAGCTGGTTGCTTTAACAAAAAAGAACCATGATACAACAATGAAACCTTATCTTCAGAGATGTCATCGTATCTCCATCACTAGCCACTAAACTCAAACCAGCTATACTACGTTTCTATCACTTGAATCATAAATCTTTTTAAACTGACAATAAAGATCACCAAGTGGAATTGTCGCAAGAAGGTCAAAATAACCAGAAAGGGATACATCGTCCAAAAACTAAGTGAATCATCAATCATCTAGAGCAGCCAGACTGAAGGCAACAATCTTACCCCCATGAGATTCTTTTCGGTCATCTCTACACCCTCAACTAGTGCCTTGAGAAGAGGCGCAGCTCCGGTGCTGTCATTAGAGGTATCTATTTTTGCATAACTCTCTTTTACTACCGACAAGGCTCTGCCAAGGTTGTCTGCAACATCCAATAAGCTCTTTGCAAATCCCTGCATCGAAAGTCACCAACCAAATTTCAAGAATTCTATAACAGTTACCCCAGACACACACGCACACACACATACACACAAACAGAATCAGCTGGTTAAACCTGGATGGCAAACTTCTTTGAATTCTCTGATTCACGTCTTGTCCGCTCCATGACATTCTCCATTTCTGCATAACTTCTCAGAACTTTATCCTTCATAGCAGCAATCTCCTTCTGCTTTATTTTGAGAGTCTCCTCCTTCTCCAAAACAAGTTTCATCAAGTCATCCTTGGACAGGTCATCAAAGTCTCCCTCCAACTCTAAATGAGAAAATTCCAGTTGTTTAGAGCCAGCCCTCCATTTTTCAACTGGCTGAGAAGTATATTGAAGTAGATTGAGTTTTCGAGCTAGTACCTGATTCTTTGTTCGGTTTGGAATCTTTGTCATCTCCGTCCGCAGCTTCTGCTTCAGCAGACCTGCCATTTGCTTCGGCATTGGCTTCTTTATTTTCTGCGTTCGACTGTTCATTTTCCTTTTCACTAGATTCAGGGGATGCCGAGGAAGAAAATCTGTAACGTTGAAGTGCAACAGGGCTGTGCAGTATATTTTCCAATAGGGACACCTACAAGATTCACAAACCCACAACATTATTCAAAAAGGAAAAATAGTTGCAAGACAAGAAAGTAGAAACCTTTTAACGCCCATGCAAAATATCAAGTTCAGTGAATAGACATACAACTTAAAGCACAGTTCCAAGTACTCAAGTGCTTCATTTGCAAACTTAACCCAAAATATGTTCTAGCATGAACAAGCCACATAATATGTGCAATTCACATGAGAGAATGAGAAATTTCACAAACTCAAGGCCCATTAATTCCAACCCAACAATTCTCTCACAACAAAAAAACGACCTCGTACCAACCATTTATCCGGACTTTCACTAGAGTTGGTTCCTTACAAGGAACACATCAAGTGTAACATAAAATCGACCAACATACCACCAATTCATTTCAAATCAAACAGACATCAATTTCCATACCTTCTAATCCAATCAACCTAATCCAAAATCACACACCCAAAATTTCAACAGCCCCCAACCAACAATCCTCATCCAGAAGCCCCACTTTCACAAAACCCCTAAAACCCTAGAAAAACCCTAACCCACAAAACCCCCAATTCAATCTCACCATACAGTCTCAGAACAACCTCGCTCACCTTGTTTAAAGGTTCAGAAAGTGAATGAAACTGATTGGATAGAACAACAGGAAAGAGATGCTGTTGCGACAACGGCGGCGGAGTAGCGAGAAGGGAGGAGTTGCGGCATCGGAGCAACAAGTTCCTCGATGCTCTGCTCAACACCCTAGTCAACGACATCGGTGAATTGGGAAATTTCGACGGCGGCGAGCGGCGGCGAGAGAGGGGCGGCGGTGGAAGAAAATAGCGGTGGTGTGGGGAAGTTTAGCTTGGAGAAGGGGCCAAATGAAAGGGTTGCAAGAGCTATGCGGTTTAGTCTAGAAAGTTCAACAAGTTAGTCGCAGTATCCTTATCCCAATAAAACTTACGACATTTATCTATTTGTAATATTTATTAGATAGAAAAAAAACACATAACACATTGAAAAATTTGAATATCGAAAAAAAAATCCACAATATCATTAAAAATCACAATCCAAAAAATTACACTAAAATTAAGACAAATTTCATTTACATATTACTATCCAAAATATTTTAAGACATATTCAAAGTTTAGATTTAAATATTTAAATATGAGTAAAAAATTTAAACTGGTTATTTTCAGTGTTTTCTAAACTGCGTGTTTTGGAGAAAAAAAAATAGCACAATATTACGTTTTGATCCCACTCCAATTTACCTTCCTTCGCTTTCACCGCACGACGTCGTCTTCTCTCAATTTGGCTTTTGAACTTTGCGTTCTTTATTAATACAGAGGAGGAAAATCCAAGACGACGTTGCGATTCCCTAAACAATATGAAAAGAGCGTTAAAATTCATCCCCAAAATCGCCAAGCCCTAAATCGATTAGGGAATCATCTTCAATTCAGCCATTAAAGGGTAGGACAAGGAGGAAAGGGATCAGAGCAAACAATTTTGGGATTCAATCCTTTGAACAAATCGCAATTCGAGGCTAAACCGCATCATTTGAAACAAATCGTAACCTAGGTGTGACATTCTTAATCGTCTATTTTTTTTTTTTTATTATAGGATTCTATTGTATTGTCTCCGTGATTGAAATGACATGACGATGTTTATTTGTAGGGGAAAAGAGAATATGGATGATGTACATGTTTTTGCCGAAGAAATTGATCAGGTTCATGCAGTTGAAAGTGATGGTTTTGATAGGGACGCATTAGAGGTTGTCGAGGGAGATAAAGCTGACGGTGTCAATTTAGATAGGGTGGATGGAGATAATTTTGGTCCTATAATCGATAAATGTTTTTCTTCGCACGATGATGCTTATGAATTTTAAAACCGATATGCATTATAAAAAGGTTTTGGTATTCGTAAAACTTATCACAACAAGAGAAATGGTGAAATATATCGAAAACAATTTGTGTGCAACAAAGAGGGATTTAGAGACTTGAAGGATAAAAGACGTGTTGAAGCATGCTATAGGTGTCGAGAGACACGGACAGGTTGTCGAGCGAAGCTTCGAGTAATTTTGTCTCAAGATGGTGTTTGGGTCGTTGACTTGTTCGATGATGTTCATAATCATCCTCTCACCACAACCCCGTCGAAGAAGGTGAAACATCGCTCTCATAAGCAATTCCACCTAAGTCACACTAGTCGTAATCTAGTCGATATTTTGAACAAGGAGGGTCTTCGGTCGAGTTTAATCAAAAGGGTGATCGATGTTGCAAATTTAAGCACCGACGAGAATATTACATCAAAGCAAGTTTCTATTATTATAAGGGCCGACCGTACCAATAACGTGGGGAATGAGTGCTTTGACATCGTTCAACATTTTCAAGAAAAGGCTTATGAAGATAACACTTTCTATTTTGCGTTGATTTGATAAAAGATGGGTCATTTAGAAGTGTCTTTTGGGCTGATGGAAGGTCAAGGGCAGCCTATGCGCAGTTCGGGGATATTGTTGTTTTTGACGTTACTTATAAGACCAACTAGTTCAACTTACCTTTTGCACCATTTGTTGGGGTTAACCATCATCGACAAACTATTCTATTCGGTGCTGCATTGTTGGAGGATGAGACAGAAACCTTTGAATGGGCTTTTCGACATTTTCTGAGGTTGTATGCTCAACAAGGCGTTGATTTCTATCATTACAGATCAAGATGAGGCAATGATCAAAGCAATTGCTAATGTTTTTTCAACTTCAAGTCATCGCTTTTGTGTTTGGCATATTCGAAAACATGTACTCGAGAATCTACAATCGTTAAGGTCAAAGTATGTTGATTTTGAGGTATGGATTATATAAGCAAATACATTCTTTTTTATGCTTATGCAAAAATGTCATTCCACTTAGTTTTATGACACTACAAAAATCCTTGTTTCAGGCGACTAAACTTTTTAGTCGCTAAATGCGGAAATTTAGTCGCAAAAACCAAAAAACGACTAAATTGCGACTAAAAACACTCGTCGCTAAAACCTTCCTCGCTAACTGAAAATGGTGACTAACAGTTTTTTTAGTCGCCAAATTTGGCGACTAAGGGAGGTATTTAGTCGTCATTTTGGCTTGCCGTAATTAATTATATTTTCGTCATTAGCGACTAAATAGATCAATTTGGTCTCCAAATTAGCGACTAAAAAATTTTTAGTCGTCAATTCTGGAACTGAAATCGCGTCACTGTAGATAGCTTTGTACCCTACTTTTACATAGATTCAACCGAAACAGATCAATCGATATTAAATCTAACACATTTTTATTGTCCAACATCCAAACATTACAAACATTCATACTGTGAGCAAATCCAAGTCAATAAAATACAAAATGCTTGAAGTACATAGTTAAAGTATCTCAAACGTGTTTAAACTGAAATCGCCTAAAGTTTCATACATGTCATCGGCTACGGCTGTGAAGGAGGCTGCGTTTCTGACCCGATGAAAGGATTGCAGCTCATGCTCGGGGTTAGGTTGACCATCATTTCCCGTACCATTCTTTTTAAATCCTCCATCTCCCTCAAGTTGCCTTCAAGGACATAGCCGGTGGCTCATGAAGATCTCTTCGCGATGCGTCCTCCAATTGGCCTTGCGCACGTCTTCGGAAAACTCTGAGTTTATCTTGTCTTGACATCTAAAAAGGTAACAATAAAACTGAACTCATCAGAGACAATGGAAAAAGGATTCGCAGAAGCAATTGTTGCAAAAATAAAGCAACAACAAAGCACCCAAGCAGCCACAAAGCAGCAATGCAGCAGCCAAGCAACAACAAGCAACAAAACAGGAACAAAGCAGCAACGTAGCAGCCAAGCAACAACAAGCAGCAAAACAGGAACAAAGCAGCAACGTAGCACCAAAGCTACAAGCAGCACCAAAGCAGCGCCAAAGAAACAGCAAAGCAATAACCAAGTAGTACAGCAGTAGCCATTTACGTAAACAACAACAAAGCAACAAACCAGTAAACCAACTTCAAGAATCCAGGAAAAGCAACAAACCATACCTGAATCTCAAGGACAATCAAGGAGTAGGGATAAGCAAATGCAATGTCTCCAAGTGCTTGAGCTACCAGCCATACTTTATCGATTGCTGTAGAAGCAGTAACTCCACCTAAGCTACCTTTGATGTAACCATCTCCTGAAATGTGAAAGGGGGTGCACTCAGAATTACTCTGAAGAGTTTAAAAAACAAAACAAAACAAAAAACTTAAAAAAAGGAAAAAAGAAAAAAAAAAGACATCTTTGATGAAAAAAGCACGAAGCCAAGAGCTAATACTCTCAGCATTGCTTCTAGTTGAGGGGTTGGTTACTCCATCAAAAAAAATCACTTAAAAGTACCACTTCTCATTTTTAGCTGCTAGTCTTATAGTGAGGAGTATTATGTAAAACTAACATATACCTATTGTTTTGGCAAGGCCAAGCCCCAAGCCAATCAATGAATAGGTGAAGGACATAGTAGCAGCAACAACAGACAGCCAATCCATGTGATGAAAATTAGGTATTTGAG
>JAOVYX010016275.1:0-25186 GCA_035668315.1 Drosera spatulata | reverse complement strand
CACATCCATTTGCTCAAGTTCAAGGTCGAACTTAGCAACCAAAGGTAGAAGAACTCGAATAGAAGTATGTTTGACTACAGGAAAAAAAAAATTCAGTATAGTCAATACCTTCCTTTTGAGTGAAACCCTTAACCACCAATCTGGTCTTGAATCTCACATTGCCACAATCGCTTGCTTCCTTCTTTTTGAACACTCATTTGCACCCTACGTTGCGCTTTCCCTTCGGCAAGTAAACTAGAGTCCAAGTATTGTTGTTTTCAAAAGACTCTAGTTTCTTTTCCATAATTGCAGTCCACTGGGCACATTTCGAACTAACGACAGCCTCCCTGAATGACAAAGGCTCATTCTCAACTGACTCGCTAATAATATGTGTATATGCCATCAAATTTGAATAACCATAACGAATTGGGGGTCTGATCTCACGTTGTTCCCTGTCACGGCTAAGTTGGTACTGCTGTAGAGTGGGTCCCACTTGGATTGGATCTGGTGCTAGTGGTTCCACTCCTGGATCTTCTGCTTCTTGAACTAGCTACAAAATATCAGTGAAAATATTGGGATCTGAGGATTCCCCATTCTGATACTCCACCTCAAATGTCGATCTCTCGATTGGTCGTGTCTGCTCCACCTGCTGCTGAATGCTTCCTTGTTGCTTAACTTTCTTGGCTAACATTGAGTCATTGTCAAATGTGACATCTTTACTGATGATGATTCCAGATGATGATGGATCAGTGGAGTACAATCTGTATCCCTTCACACCTGGCTGATATCCAAGAAAGATGGCCTTCTTGGCCCTAGGTTGCAACTTTCCTTCGGTAATATGATATCTGCAAGACAACCGAAAACACGAAGGTTAAAACAATCAGCAGGCTCATCAGACCAAGCCTCATAAGGTGTCTTCATCGATAATGCTGAGGAGGGTGACCTATTTACCAGATAACAGGTCGTCATAACTGCTTCAGCCCAAAAACTCTCCTTCAACCCGCCTCCAATCATCATGCACCGACCCCGCTCCATGAACGTCCGGTTCATGCGTTCTGCTACCCCATTCTGCTGAGGTGTGTAACTAATAGTGCGATGCCTCACAATGTCTTTGTCCTTGCAGAACTCCAGAAATTGCTTGTTCACAAATTCCATCCCATTGTTAGTTCGAAGCCTCTTGATCTGTCTGCCGGTTTACGTCTCAATCAACTTCAACCATTCCTTGAATATCTCGAATACCTCTGATTTCTCTTTCAAGAAATATATCCAGACATAACGGGAGTAATCATCGATGAAGGTCAAAAAATATATTTTATCTCCCATCAAATCGTGCGGAGATGGTCCCCATAAATCTGAGTGAATATAGTCGAGTGTCCTGTTCGTTCTGTGCATCGCACCTCCAAACAACACTCTTTTCTCCTTGTCGAAAACACAGCCCTTGCAGAACCAGAGTTTCTGTGTCTTCAATCCACCAAGCAAGCCTGCTGAACTCAAAACATCTATCCCCCTGATCGGCCATATGCCCAAACCGCATATGCGACAGTTTCATCTCAGAACTAGCCTCACCATCACGGACGGACAATGAATTTGCAACAGCTGCAAATCCATTCTGGGTCGCGCCAACTAAATAGTATAATCCAGCACGAAGTCGAGCCTTCATAGTCACCAAGCGGTTCTCCTTGACCTCCATGTCCCCATCTTGAGAATGATAGGAACATCCTTCACGATCAAGGGAACCCAAAGAGATAAGATTCCGCCTCACAGCTGGAACATATCGAACATCTTTCAATGTTCGCACAACACCATCCCATATCCGTATACGAACATCTCCCACACCAAAAATCTTACAGGCAGCATTGTTGCCCATAAGAACTACGCCGCCATCGGACTCAGCAAATGTGGCGAACCACTCCCGATACGGACAAATGTGAAAAGTGCAACCGGAATCCATCACCCATTCTGAAGTAGATGCTATCATGGACTGCACGACAGAAGTAAGAACTGTCGAGACTATCTGGGTCTCGACAATACCAGCGACTGGAGCTTCCTCCTTCTTTTTCTTATTCTTCAATTTAGGACATTCGTTCCTGCAATGTCCCTTCTGATGACAATAGTGACAAGAGTCGGATTTCTTCGAGCTTTTACTCTTTGATCGGCCTCTGAATTTATCATGTTGTCTTCAATTCTGTCTCCCCCTGATGAATAGCGCATCATCAGAGGTTGAGGGCCTGGACGATTCCGAGAGCTGGTGTCTTAACTGGCTACTGGTCAAAGACGTCTTAACGTCTTCCAGTGATAAAGAATCCCTACTATGAATCATAGTAGTCACAAAGGCCTCATAACTACTAGGGATAGTCGATGGTGACCGCCGCCTCTTCATCGTCGATGGTGACTCCAATATTTTTCAGACCAACAAGGATAGTTTGAAACTCCGTCAAGTGATTTTATAATGAGGTAGTGGATTCTTTCATTTTGAAAGAATGAAGACGATGTCTCATGTACAAACGAGAAGAAACAGATTTGCTCATGTATAATCTGGACAGCTTATCCCAAAGAGCCTTGGCAGATTTTTCCTCCAGGACGTTCTGAAGATCGTCGTCAGAAAGACACAGTTGTAAAGATGTACGTGCCTTCTTATCTCTCTTCATCTTATCTTCGTCTTTCATTTCTATCGGTAATTTATCAACCCCTTTCAGAACCTCCTCGATTTCTTCTTGGGTTAATAGCACAACGACTTTGACTCTCCAAAGTCCAAAATTTTTTGTGCCATCGAATTTTTCTACATCAAATTTCATAGGCGTTATCGCACTGAAAATTTTTCCCGAAAACACAGTTCACGCCGGAAACACTGTGTAAACAGTGACTATATCCGTACACTGTTTAAACACTGTTCCTCCGAGGGAAAAATTAATTTTTGTGGAAAAAATACACGAAAAACTGACCCGTGAAAAATATGACTTAAATCCCAAACTTAACAACGTTCGTTGTTAAGCGTACGTGGGTGAACCCAATGTACGAAACAAGGATTGAAACGTTACAAGCTCTGCTACCAGTTTGTTACGAACGGGTCTGTTAATTATAAACACAAGCAATAACAAGTGCGCAAAATAAATGAGACAAAGATTTTTACGTGAAAACCCTTGCGGGAAAAACCACGGGCGATCGCCGACGACGAAGAATCCACTGACCAAATGAGAAAATACAAAAGGAGCAATATGAATATCAAGAACACGTAACAAGGAATTAAACACTCTCATTGTAGTGTGTTTAAGGTGTTTAAGGTATTCTTGTGTACGAAACAAGGATTGAAACGTTACAAACTCTGCTACCAGTTTGTTACGAACTGATCTGTTAATTATAAACACAAACAATAACAAGTACGCAAAATAAATGAGACAAAGATTTTTACGTGAAAACCCTTGCGGAAAAAACCACGGGCGATCGCCGACGACGAATAATCCACTAACCAAATGAGAAAATACAAAAGGAGCAATACGAATATCAAGAGCTCGTAAGAAGGAATTAAACACTCTCATTCTAGTGTGTTTAAGGTATTTAACATACCAAAAAAAAAAAAAACCCTCTTCCTCTCCTTCCTTATATTCTTTCTCTGCCTCTTCTTCACTGATCTCTCCTCTGCTTCTTTTCTCTGTGTTGTCCTATATTGCTCCTTCTCCTCTTTCTTTATATAAGCCAAGCAGCCAACAACTCATGTGTAAACAATACGCATACATGGATGAAATCATCACGCGGAAAGGAGAGGACCACGCGGCACACGGATTTGAGGCATCACATTAACACTGGTAAACCGCACCACCGATCTTTCTCCTGGTGGGCTCAAACCAAAAGTCTGACGTGAAGTTCAAGCCTTGTATCCCGCCATTATTATTGTAATACCCCAAGGAAATGTTTAAATGGTTTGATAGTACTACCTATACCAACAAGGTGTACCTTCCTTTTCGGTAGCCCATCACTTTAGAACTCCGTAGTTAAGCGTGCTTAATACGGAGCAATGCTGGGATGGGTGACCTCCTGGGAAGTTTCTCATGGTGTGCGCGAGTTAGGCTAAAGCGCACTGAAAGGACTAGTGTTGGTTTGTGGGGTCAGTTGTCAGCCTGACGAGCAGTTCTTAGTGACGTTCCGGTAGTAAGGATTTGACCGGGGCGTTACAGTATGGTATCAGAGCAACCCTGCGACCGCGTGCTGGACCTGTGCACAAGAGGTCCAGGTCAGACGCCTAGCAGGAGCAGGTTCTGGGGCTGTGTGTCGTGCTTGAAGTCGCAACGAGGGCGTTGCGTTCTTTAAGTGGGGGTGTGTGTAATACCCCAAGGAAATGCTTAAATGGTTTGATAGTACTACCTATACCAACAAGGTGCACCTTCCTTTTCGGTAGCCCATCAGTTTAGAACTCCGTAGTTAAGCGTGCTTAAAACGGAGCAATGCTGGGATGGGTGATCTCCTGGGAAGTTTCTCAGGGTGTTAAAACGGAGCAATGCTGGGATGGGTGATCTCCTGGGAAGTTTCTCAGGGTGTGCGCGAGTGAGGCTAAAGCGCACTGAAAGGACTAATGTTGGTTTGTGGGATCAGTTGTCAGCCTGACGAGCGGTTCTTGGTGACGTTTCGGTAGCAAGGATTTGGCCGGGGCGTTACAATTATTGAAGCGCAGGGATTGGCACGACTTCAGGAAGAGAAATTGCTCGACATTCGTCAGGTTGTCTGCCCCTTTCCATCACCATGTCTACAAACAGCACCATAAACATTGCCTCCTCCACCACACCAACCTCCAGTCAATATACCACCAAGGATACGGCAACTTTCTGTAGAAGAAAAGCGTCAATGACACGAGCGAGGCTTATGCTTCAATTGCGACTAAAAATTCCATCGAGGTTATCGTTGCAAAAATCCATCCATGCTACTGTTACTTGTTAACGTCGACCCACCTGATCCTCGCTTGCATCAGCCTGTTACCACAGAAGAGCCATTAGAACCTCTAAATGAGCCTTTGGAACCAGGAAACAACCTTCCCTCCATATCTCTGCATGCTTTGGCTGGTCAGCATAATCCTCAGACTTTGCGCATCGTAGGAAGCATCTATAATACACCAGTGTAGATCTTATTACTTGATAGCAGTTCTGTTGATGTTACCTTGAGTATCCGGAGCTTTGAGGAGCATTAGGCGCGCAAATAATCAGCACAAGACAGAGTTGCCTTGGTCGCAGGCGCGACGTAGCGGGGTCGCAGGAGCGACAGAATAATTGTCGCAGACGCGACGGCCGTCAAGCGTGTTTTTTATTCTATTTTATTTGCGGACCCTATAAATAATTTGTTTTAGGGTTTTGTTCGCCGACGACGATTACAGAGCGACAGAGGACGATTGTTTGGCAATTCTTAGTGGTTCTTGAGTGCACACAAAGTGAGATTGAGCTATCAGCTTTAGGAAACGCTGTTTGGTAGTGGATTTCCGTTTTCCGTGGGTTTTTTCTTCCCCTTGAGGGTTTTTTCCACGTAAATCTGGTGTTGTTTACTCTCTCGCTGATTTCGTTTGATTGCTGATTTATTATTCCTTGTTGTTCCGTGTTTATCTCATGTTGTTATTCGTAACAAGGTAATGTGCCGAGAATGTGGACAACAGCGATGGTGATCTCTACATGGCTTCAAGAGTTGTCGAGTCCCACAGTTTAGCTTTGGTAGCTCGAGATAGTACTTTGTTAAATGAGTGGATTATGGATTCCGGGTGCTCACTTCATATGTGCCGCGTGAGAGAGTGGTTTGATACATTGACACCATGCAGCAGAGGTTCCGTGTTAATGGGCAATGACGCGGTGTGCAGAGTTGTTGGAATTGAAACTATTAAGGTCAAAATATTTGATGGGGTAGTCAGAACATTGGGGGATGTGCGGTATGTCCCAGACCTTAGAAAAAATTTGATATCAGTCGGCACTCTGGACTCAACTGGTTGTGGGGTATTAGTCAGAAATGACATCATGAGGGTGTCAAAGGGATTGCTGGTGGTTATGAAGGCAAAAAAGACAGGAAACTTGTACAAATTGATTAGGAGCACAATTTTGGGTGGAGCTGCAACAACTTCAGGTTCAGATTCAGTTAGTGATGACACCAAGTTTTGGCATATGCGACAAGGGCATTTGAGTGAAGGTGGTATGGGACATCTTGACAAGAGAAATTTGTTGAAGGGGGTGAAATCATGTGAGTTAGAATTTTGCAAATTTTGTGTTCTTGGAAAGCAACGTCTTGTGAACTTCAAGAAAGCATCTCATTCTAGCAAGGAGGTGTTAGATTATGTACATTTCGATGTTTGGGAGCCTATCAAGAACACATCAATAGGTAGAGCACAGTACTTTGTGAGCTTCATTGATAACCACTGTAGGAGAGTTTGGGTATATTTCATGAAGTAGAAGTCAGAGGTGCTCAGCATCTTCAAACAGTGGAAGGCACGAGTTGAGAGTCAGTCGGGGAAGAAGGTGAAGTATCTCAGATCTGATAATGGCACAGTGTACACAGATGGTCAGTTTGTTCAGTTCTGTAAAGATGAAGGCATCATCAGACACTTCACGGTCAGAGGTACGCCAGAGTAGAATGGAGTAGCTGAAAGGATGAACATGACTTTGTTGGAGAGAGGTAGATGCATGAGGTTGAATGCAGATTTGCCTAAGAATTTTTGGGCAGAGGCTGTTAACACAGCTTATTATCTCATCAACAGAATTCCATCTTCAACTATTGATCATCGCATTTCAGAAGAGGTATGGTCTGGAAAACCTGTTGATTATTCTATTTTGAGAGTTTTTGGATGTCCAGCCTATGTTCACATGCAGAGTTTTGAGAGATCTAAGATAGATGTTAGATCAAAGTAATGCATCTTTCTTGGATATGAGGATGATGTGAAAGGCTATAGGTTGTGGGATCCTGTAGTAAAGAAGAAAGTGGTATCAGAGTCAGGTTTGTTGGGCTGGACAGGACAAGATAGGGCCCAAGATAGCAGGTAAGGCCCATAATGCACATGAGAAAGATGTCAAGGGATTGTGATGGGACAGGAAGGCCCGCAATGCAAGAAACCCAATACTGCATAGGGGAAAAATACCTTTCCACAACAAGAGACGGGTAGGCTTGAAGTGCGGGACAAGTTGACCTTAAGATGGTGGACCCAAAAAGATGCACAAGTTAAGGATCCCCTGGTTGTGTCGCCTCATTCGTAAAGAGGGTTGATCAGATGTGCAAATGGCCCAGTCCAAAGATGTGGCTAGAGAAAGGTCCATGGATTCACGTTCAAGAGGGGTGGATCATGTGGATGGTACTCACACATAAAGGGGAAGATTGTTGAGATTATGTGATGAGTTGGTTACCCACATTGATATTTGTGTAAAAAAAAGAAAACAGTTTATATACGTGAAAAACCCATAACCTACTAACCATGACTTTTGGGTTAAAAGATGGATCCAATTTATATGTGTAAGTTATGCAAATCCAATTTGAAATGCTGAACTCTCCCGTGGACTCTCCCTTAATCGTAACAAGTTCTACTCATAATTTCATACAAGAACATCTCGCTAATCATCTACGGTTAGCTGTCGACTCTAGCCAGTCCTTTCCAGTAACAGTCAGCAATGGAGAAACCCTTACATGTCCTGGCCGTTGTGATGCAGTACCACTGGTAAACTCATCTCACAAATTTCCATTGGATTTGTTTGTGCTTCCTCTTCATGACCCTGATGTCGTCCTTGGTGTCAAATGGTTTCAACAACTTGGCCCTATTACATTCAACTACAAAAATATGTCAATCTCTTTTACTTATGCATCCACACCCATCACCCTCTATGGTTCCACTGCCCCATCAGCACAAGTGATGTCTTTTTTTTAGACACATAGCACAAGTGATGTCATTTTCCATGCTTCCACGCAAATATAACACCGACTCTATCGCCTCTCTTTTTCCCCTGTGAACTGTTCCTCTCATATCGCCCATACCATCACAAACACCTGCTTCTGATCTCTTACAAATACTTCAAAGCTACTGCGATGTATTTGCTAAACCCCGTGGTCTACCCCCGCGTCGTAGTCAAGACCACCACATCCATCTACTCCCCGGTTCTATGCCAGTCAATGTTCACCCATACCGATACCTTCATTCCCAAAAGCAGGAAATTGAACGTCTTGTTGCGAAAATGCTCTCTGAAGGAATTATTCGCCCAAGCACGAGCCCTTTCAGTTCTCATGTTCTGCTGGTGAAGAAAAAAGACGGTACATGGCGCTTTTGCGTCGACTATAGAGCTCTCAACCGTATCACTGTCAAAGACCAATTTCCGATTCCAACTATTGATGAGCTTTTTGATGAACTTCGTGGATCACGATTTTTCACAAAGCTGGATCTTCGCTCCGGCTTTCATCAAATCCGCTTACATGGTGTTTCCCTCCCACATACATCTTTCGGCACACATGACGGCCACTATGAGTTCCTTGTGATGCCTTTCGATCTTTCAAGTGCTCCATCAGCATTCCAGGCCACCATGAATGACGTGTTCAAGTCATTTCTCCGACGGTGCGCACTTGTATTTTTTGATGATATTCTGATATACAGTGCTACATGGGGTTCATATTTGAATGATTTGGAGAAGACATTTAATCTATTGCGCCAGCACTCCTTATTTGTGAAACAGTCCAAGTGTTCCTTCGGTCAAACAGAAATTGAATATCTTGGCCATGTTATTTCCTTTGCTGGAGTTCGAGTAAATCCTCTGAAGATTGCTGCAATAACAGAGTGGCCGACCCGACCAATCAAAAGCAACTGCGAGGATTTCTCGGTCTTGCAGGTTATTATCGCAGTTTTGTCAAAGGATATGCTCTTATCGCTTCCCTGCTCACAACTCTTTTATGCAAAGATAATTTTCAGTGGGGAGCCATTGCATCAAAAGCGTTTAATCGCTTGAAACAAGCTTTGTCGACTACTCCCGTCCTTCAGCTACCAGATTTTAAGGCTACATTTTCATCGACACCGATGCTTCTAGTGTGGCAATGGGAGCTGTATTGGTGCAACATGGTCATCCGTTGGCATTCTTCAGCAAACTTTCTCCATCTCGTGTTCGCAATTCTTCAACATATGTCCGTGAAATGTGTGAGATCACAGAAGCAGTGCACAAATGGCGACATTATTTGCTAGGCCGCGAGTTTGTGATACGAACAGATCATCTCAGCCTCAAGCATCTCATGTCGCAAGCAATCCAGATGCCAGAACAGCAATATTGGGTCCAGAAATTACTTGGATTCAATTACAAAATCGAGTATAAACCTGGGAAAACTAATATTGTGGCTGATGCTCCTTCTCGCAGATCCGAGCCGGTTTCACGACTGCGAATACATCCGATACAAGATAGCTTGCAGACAGATGAGCACATCAAGTCCAAGCTGATACAGGTCGACGTGACATACATTTCAATGTGGGGGATTGGATACTAGTCAAATTCCGCCATCACCGGCAACAGCCACGGTCAAATGAGCTACCCAATCAATACTTTGGCCCATTCTAAATTGTCCAGAAGATTGGACAGGTCGCATATCGGTTACTTGTCACGGGTTAGAGTTTCACTATCCATACGATACTCAACTTACTTACTTCTTCGTTTGAGCTTACTCTACTCGTTATTCAAAAATGATGTTTGAGATCACAAGAGAATTTGGATTAGGAAACAAGTTTGTATTGAGAACACTTGAGAGCTTACAAAGCTTTGAGCTTATAAGAATGTGGGATGAGTTAGGGATGATTTGTCAAATGAGTCCTGCACCCCTTTATATACATCTTCATGGAGAGTTCTAGATTTGGCATATAGACTCTTCCATATCCTTTTTTTATGTACAAGAATTTCCTAGAAAACTCTTCTTAACTTTAGGAAATTCTAAAGAATTCCGAAGAACCCTAGAGTTCTTAAAAAAATTCTAAAAAAATATGGAATTGTCTAGAAAAATATGAAAAACTCTGGATAATTCTTCAAAACGAATCTCAAATTAATCCGTCCGTGACATACCGTTGCCCATTGAACCAAAAGTTCATCCTGTTTTTCATGTCTCATTACTGAGGCCGTTTCAAGATGATCCGTCCTTCAGTTACAACGATCCTGCCGCCAGAAGATGCCGACGAAAGCCTGACCCTTGAGGACAAGGTCAATCTCCGAGGAGCAGGGGATGATATATCCCATTATCCAGACGTGCCGATGGAACCGATCACCACTAGGGAGAACCGATCACCAAAAGTTAATTTGGCTAAATGAGATTCAAGTAAAATTTGAATCATCAAATTCTCTGTTCCACTTTCTTAATCTTTTCATCATTTCTGAAGTTTCGATCTTTTCTTGAAAAAGGTTATATCAATACATCATTGTAACAACTAAATAACTGCTGCTACAACAACGACATCCTTTCAAATGAGAAGTTGATGATATCACGAAGAAAAAATAGGAAGTTCTCCATTTCCTAATACTTGTCCCACGGATGAAGTATGCGAGATCATAATCACAAGAAAAGCTCCACTGCCCACCCAAACAAAAAGGTAAGCGTACTATGCGTGCAATTTGAGCAAGAATAATCACTCTTTTTGTCTTTTGTATTGAGAACTGCAATATATCTATGTGGATGTAATACGATAAGAGCTCATGACCCCAACTCAAGAAAAGAGTGAGAGCTCCATCATCATCAAGTCTTTATCTTTGTGATGAGTCATAAATCATTGATTGCATGTACCATGTTGTATTGGACTAGGAATTATTGATTGAATACAAGTGTTGGTTTCGGTCTTTTTCATCCGGATGGAACTTTTTCTTTACTTCAATTTGAAAATATTTAAGATGATCGAAAAATCATTCTTGCTGTATCACCAGTTAAGTAATTGTTGTAACATCACATCTTCTATCTCTCATGCATTGTAGCTTATTTCAAATACACATTAAATTTTTTGTCTATTGAGCTGCAATGCATTGAAAGTAGAATGAACTGCACGGTGGATAAAAGATGTAGTGCTGCACTAGTTATTTTGCTGTTATTGTTGCATCAACGATGCTCCGAAATATGATCGGTAGAAAGTCAGTATTAAATTTATTAATTGTATAGTCCTGGGCCAAGAAGTGACTATATGGTAAGGGATGTAGCGCTGCAATAGTCATTTGGTTGCTGTTGCTGCATGAAATATGATCCGAAATATGATGGGTAGAAAGTATTGAATATGTTGTATAGCCTTGGGCCAAGAAGTGATTAGGATCAAAAGATCAAGGCTATAAGTTAGTGGGATTACTTTTTTTTTTTTTTTTTTTTTTTTATGGTGCTACATTATAAGGGTGGTTTATTAGTTTCAACAAATCTACATGAAATCCAATGGCTCTTAGATAATTTTACATTTAAGAGAAGATCTTGGCCTAGTGATATAGTAATAGATTATCTTTGTAAGGATCCGAAAAATTTCATAAAATTTAATTTTACAATAATTAACATATAGTAAATTATCGTACGTTATAATTTATTTTATGGGATTAAAAGGTTTATTTGACTATATAATAAAAAAAGAATGCAACATATGGATGAAATACAACCTTAATATACAAATATGAAGAAATACGATATTAATATGAAAATACCGTATTTATATGAAAATGATGAAAACCTAATTTTGGCACTCATTTTTCTCTATGTCAATTTTTACTCCACCTAAATTAAATTAATTATCCACTAATACCCACTAATTGTCCATTAAATATCCACTAATATTTCACTTAAATTATTTTAATATATTTAGTTTTCTATAAATACAAACTCTCTTCTCCATGAAAATTTTATACAAACACAGAACAAAACACTTCTCACATTAGAGTAAAGCAAGAGAAGAGAAGAAAGGAAGTTTAAGGAGAAGAGGAATCTTCACCATAATCTAATCATCTTGATTAGAAATTTTATGAAATATTATACTCTGTTTAATAAATCTTGATATTAATATATGTTGAATTCTCACATGTGTAGTTTCTAACAAAGTTAATAAATCATGATTCGGAGTTGAGAATCTTAAGTTATAAATCAAAACGTGTGAATATGTCAATCTATAAAAAATTGATTATAGAGATGACTTTATGACTTAATATAAAATTATATAGAAAAGTTTATGAGATAAGCCTTATATCACTGGAAAGATATGAAAGTCTAATTTTCAAAACAGCTTACAAATAATTATTTGGAGTTATATATAGAGAGTTATGAGCAAATTAGTGAAATAAGGTTAAATTGTTTGAATTAGCAGAAAATATAAACTTGAACTAATTAACTGTTATTATTGGTAAGGTTTTATGATGGAAATTTTAATTCAATGGAAAGATTATGAAGTCTAGTTTATGTAAAATTTTACGGAATAATTTTTTAAGTTGTATACAAGAAGTTATAGATTTAAATATATCGAAGGATCATGTTGGAAAGAATCTAAACATGAACCGTTTTGACCCCGAAACAACTTTAAATATTCACAAATACCTCTAATGATATTCACAATCAAAATAAGTATCAAAAGTTTTTACAAAGCTCAGCATCACCTCATAATATTAATATGATAATTTTTCACGAAGTACGAAGAAACATTCATAAGCAAATATATTAATATATGAATCCTATCATGTTATAGGAGCTAGAGACATCGCTCGCTGAGATATAAAGGACAAGTTGAGCGTGTGTGTGAGGAAGTTGCAATAAGAAGGTAACGTTTAGATTTATTATGTGTGACGATGCGTATTATTATACCGTGAGTATAATAATATGCATTGGAATCTATGGACGTAGTCACTAAATGTAACCGATATAAAATACTCACTGTAATTGTTGTGTGATAAGATGATGTGTGTGTTTGTATTATATCTTGATTGTTGGTATAAAAAGAATGAATGAGTGAAAGGAGTGTAAATCCATAATTGATGAGATATCTTAATGGTATCAAACACAAAGAGCGTTGCATCTGTCGTATATGTTATAGAGTGACTTGATGGCGACATTCTTTCATTGACCTTATGAGGTCGTTTTGGTAAGAGGGAAACTCATTGTAGGAGACCTTGGGCTCCAGTTTGGCTGATCCCTCTTCACGGATGTCCTTTTTACGAAAGTTGAATAAAGCTTGATAAATTGAAATTGAATAAGTCTCGGCAAGGACACAATTATAACATTGAGGGTATCTATTGTTTGTCTTTACTGTATTTTTAAGATGATAATTGTAAATGTCGGATTGATATAATAAGTTTCAGAGTGGTGGAACAAAGGACCTAAGTGGTCATTTCGCTTTTCTTATCTTATCTTACTCTCTCGTGTAACCCCTGATAAGGGGACCGACACGTTATTGAGCTCGTATAGCTCACGGTTATTATTTTTTTCTTCTTCTCTATGTTTTCAGGAGTTAGAGACGACGGGCAGGTATGATATAGGTTATGGTGGTAATGTGCATCTACTGTATTATGATTTATGAATTAAGTAATATATATAATAAATGAGAAGTTTCCGCTATATTTGATAATATTACTGGTTATGTCTAAGTGGATTTTATTTATTTCTTTAATTAAATTGATTAAGTAATTTTTATCTAATTGGGGTGTTGGGAGTCAACGACAATGACGTCATTTGTATTATTATAGGGCGTTACAATCTTAGTATGCTAGTACAATATAATTAGGAGCCCCCTAGCTAGCTAGTTTATTCCAACATATCACGCCTTTATATGGTCATAATTCAAGCATCGTCGCTAGCCATTGGAAAAAGCCGTCGTAACGGAGGGAGGAAGATTTGTAAAGTTTGAAATGAGCCATTTTTTAAATACGTTCATGTCATTTGATGGACAATGATACTTATCACATGTTAGCAAATCATGTCATATGTGAGATTTGAACAAATATTATTGCTAAACCTAAAAAGGTCGAGTCTTTTTCCAATATAAGACAATGATCCTAAATTCCTAATCACATCAAAACCTTCACTAGAGTTGCGTCAAAGACATGATCCTAATTATAGGATAATGGTGAACTACGCATAATTATAAAATTATCAAAAAATCAATTCTTTAAAAATATAAATTGATGATAGGAAACTTCATTTATATTTTAATAAAAATAATTCAAAAACATAAAAATAAAGTCGTTTTATTTGTGAGAACATAGCCATTACTTTCGGATTAAAAATTTAGTACTGTTGATTTATAATTTTCATATTAGCTTTTGATTATGGGAATGATTAAAAAATTATTTTAAAAATAATTATTTTTGTTTTGGACTTAATCCTCTCCTTTGATTTTTTTGACATTAATAATTTGCTTAACTTGTCTAAAAACAAGGCCTTAAACGTAAGGCGAAAATCACTCTCCCAAACTTTTATCTCTAATTTTTAATTTAATCCTTTTGGTGGCGTTAGCTGCCTAATAGTTGAGCGCATTTGCCTCCAAAATGCAAGAAAGATTGTATTTTGTCGGGAAATCTACCATATGATGATTATTCCACCAAAATTCACCTTTATTCATCCAATCACTACCCACCATTGATTCTCTCTCTAGCGTTACCAAATCTCGATTTCTAGGCTTGCTCACAACCTGTTTGTCGATTTGCGTAAGTGAAAAATCAAGGAAGAAATTGCCCTTTGTGTTGGTTAACAAGAAAGAATCTTTATTGGGGTGTGGTAGAGATACTTGATGGGTTTATTGAGGATATTATATCGTGAGATTGATTGTTATGCATATTTAATCACCATGTTGAGTTTGATAATGTATTAAAACATTTTTGAATTTGTCATATGAGATTGTATGCGGTTTGTTCCTCATAAGAACTTGAACTAGAGTATTTGAATCAAGTATTTTTTTTAAAAATCATTAATCTAGATCAAATTAAAAAACAATATTTTCATATATCTTAGAAGGTAGCAACTCGATATATTATAAGGATGTTATGTTTTAAACTTCAACTGAGACTATTTGAATCAAGTATCTTTTAAAAAACATTAATCTAAATTAAATTAAAAAACAATATATTTATATATTTTAAAACGTAGCAACTCGATATATATATAAGGATGAGCATTGTTGTTGATTGAGGGTGAGCCACTTGAGCTCCTCTCTTTGTATCCCAGATCTGTTTTGCTTTGAATCCTCTAATTGAAGTTGGATTTTATTTTATTTTGTCATGCTAGTTTATCAAAATCAAAACTTGGGCACACCTATGATTTCTTCATAATCTTCAACTGCTTCAGATTTGGTGGCATTTAGCCTTTGTATTGAGAGCATTGCGGGTCCATTCTATCCCTATCATACGTTCATCTTCCCTTTCGAGTTTGGCACTTTCCAGGTACAAGTGATGCCCATAAATGTCACCAATTATTTGACAAATTTCCCATTCCAGTTTCCCCCCTTTGCTCTCATTTTTCTTATTCTTTCATTTTGTTTCTCCTCTTATTCACATGACTCTTGCTCTGATCTCCCATTTGGAGTTACATTGATTAGGTGAACAAAAAGGGAGCTCATTGGTTGTTGGTCTTGCTAGGTTGATGAGTTTGGTAATCTATCAAAGCTTGTTTTGTTCTTTGAGTGTTTGAGATCTTTTATTTGAAGATTTGAGTTGAGGAGAGGAAATTGCTTCTGGGTTTTGGTGGGTTCATCCAATTATTGAGAAAAAAACCCATCTTTGATTTGCATTGTTTGAGTTCATTCTAGGAAAAAAAATCAATTTTTTCTAATGATTTTGTTTCTGGTTACTGGAATTTCTTTCATTTTCTTCATAAAGTCCCTTTCTCCCAAACCTCTCCCATCATGGGCAAGTGATGTGAGGTTTCTACCACTTTGTATCTTGAGAGAATTGTGTTATTCCATTTCAAGTGCAATCAAAGGAACCCTTTGTGTTAATTTCATCAAGTTCCCAATGACCTTGTCAATGGAGCTGAGGGCTCCTAACAGCTCAAAACATGTCAAGGTTCAAGGAAGCGAGGACTTATCAGTGCTAGATTTGCCTGAATTGGCATTGGAATGCATTCTCGAAAGGCTATCGCCTTCCGGGCTATGTAACATGGCTGAGGTTTGCAGTGCATTGAGAGACAGATGCACCAGTGATTACTTGTGGGAAAGACACATGAAACAGAAATGGGGTAGGGTTATTGGTCCGATCGCGCATCGTCATTGGCAAAGTTTCATTGATCCGAGGAGGAATCTCGGGTCTCCGAAGGGTCCTAAGACGGACGGATGGATCAAACTCATATGCGGCGCCTTGCCATTTTCAATGTTTGGATCGAAATTTGATGATCCTGATAATAAGAAGAGTGTTCTGCCTGTTGATTCTGTCATGTCATTGTATCTTGCTCTTGAAACCGGCAGGTTTTGGTTCCCTGCTCAGGTCTTCAACCGCGAGGTATCGTCTCATTTCTCATTGTGTTTTCGCTTGATGTTCTACAATTTCCCTTTAGTTCTAACTAAGATGTCATGTATATTGATGTTGTGTAGAATGGTCATGTTGGGTTTATGTTATCCTGCTATGATGCTGAACTTAGCTATGATTCTCAAACAGACACCTTCAAAGCTAGGTAAAGGGCTTTGAATCCCATCTTTCATTCATATCGTTGTGCAGTTCATGGTGATTTTTGGTGTCGTTCATCGACGATTGAATCTGGTTTGTCGTCACAGATATCCGCCTCATGGAAGAAGGTCGATGGCGATAGAGAATTGTGTACAATGGGAGAGGATAAGAGCTCCTCTTTTTGAGACTTGTTCTCATGAACTTCATGTCTCAGATTGTTTGAGTGATTTGCATCCTGGTGATCACATTGAGATCCAATGGAGAAGGAACAAGGGATTCCCTTATGGTATAATATTAACCAAACCTACTAGTGTACAACATTGCATCGATAGTTATCGGAAACACTATGCAATACACAAAATAGTAGACAGATCCATGCAATACACAAAATAGTAGACAGAACGTCGGTTTCACGATACGATCTGTTTATACCTATTTGTTTGCTAATCTGCTTGACAAGTTCATCGTTGTGCAATGCAGGATGGTGGTATGGTATAGTCGGGCACTTGGAATCGTGCGACGGGAACCAACAGTATTGCCATTGTCATAGAAGCGGTAAGCGATCCCACTACATCTAAATCCCGCCTATAGAAGAATAAGTATGTGCATATGAATTCATAATACGGAGTAAATAAAAACTCAGGTCATCAATGTGCCAAGTTGATAACTGTAGTCCATGTGAGACTAATACAGCTTGTTGGCTTTTTATTTCTCTATAGTACCAAGTTCAACATCATTTATGTGGTTTGGTGGATATGCTTCCAAGTTCTGAATACTAGCAGTGAATTATGGGTCACCTTCTTGCTCTGTAATTGGTCCTCGCTTCTCACTCAAAAACCCATGTCCTTTGTCAGAGTTTGTCCCAATTTTTACCAGCATAGAAACCTATGTTTTAGACAGTATATTCAATGCCTTTATCTACACAATTCATAAGGACTAGAACAAATATTCATTGCCTGGAAGACTTTCATGCATAAGATTATGAGGACGATAGTGTCGTTATCTTTGGAAGCATATTGGGGTAATCCTTAGGTTCATGTATCGTGTTACCGATCATATAGTTTGAACACCATTATATGACAGGCTTTTGAGCCTTTAGGCGGCAATGCTGTTTGAATCCTTTTTGTGTTATTCATCCTATGCAGTCCCAGTACTCATTCAGTTGAGTTATATGATTTTACGATGTCTCTTCCGTGACATCAACCTAACGTTTATTTCAGTCTCCCTCTGCCCATTTTCATAACATTTGTGTAATCGTGGTCTTTTGTCGACTTTTTGGTTACAGACACGGTCATGCTAGAGTTCAACCAGTACAACTCTTCATTGCGGTGGAGACGAGCAACCATCAACAGAAAGGAGCATCGAGAAGAAGGGAATGAAGGCGATGGGTTTTACGGAGGTATTAGGAAGCTCTATGACCCCGACGAGATTTCCAGATGGAAAAAGCTCTGGCCAGCTGAGGTTTTAGAATAGAGCTGTTGTAATACTGAACATAACATTGCATCTATTTGATCCACATAATTCATGGATCCAATAGGAAATATGTTAAGTTTTCCCTCGTATGTGACAGAGAACTCAAAATTTGTATATACCGTGTTGTCAATTTACAAGTTGAGCTTGTTAGCTTGATGTCACAGTGCGTGCAGTCGGCACTCAACTCGATCATCCCCGATGTCTCCAAGCAGATGAACGAGGTGCATCTAAGCCGCATTTCTACAGTGTCCAGGTAAATTTAGTTGCATGTTGGCATCAAAGCAAAAGAGCATACTAATGTAACAACAAAATGTTACTATTAGTTTCTGGAAAAAGTAGAACAAATAAATTATTCTGATTCCCATGTAACATTCCCATCTTTTCCCCAAATATTAAGTCGAACCACTGAAACAAATTTTGGTCAAGTCTCCAGCAACAATGTTTTTGAATCTTCATGTCTTAGCAAATGATAATTGCTCCGATGTCCGAGCAGGGTTACAGATGTGCCTATCACTGTGAAACGACGTTAATGCAGCAAGCCAGTCATGCGTGACGATCATCCGGGCATTTCATTTGCTCTCATACCGCAACGAACCAGCTTGGACAGGCTTCTTTCGTGAGATGCTATGATTGGGTGAGGGCATATGCTGTCCGGGAAAGCCACTCTACGACAACTTTTGGTTGGAGAGATGTTGTATTACCGCAGGGTAATCTCAAATATAACGCCTTCAAGATACCCGAGCATTGTCCGAGTACCAGCAACTTCTTCTATCAACATCCCGTGTTTACCAGCTTCGGCAATGACCATTGTGTCCATCCTGCAAACGCATAGAGAGAAAAAGGAGGATTAAGAAAGGAAGAGAATCCAACTCCACAGGGAAATGAAGAACTCCCAGTTTTCGCAACGTGCAGGAAAAGAGGGACAAACCACAGGCAAAAGCCCAATAAAACACAGCAATATAATGTGGAATGTGTCTTCCAGGAAAGGATTTCTACCATCGTGCTCGCCTATTAGCCCAATGAACAGGTCCTTTGATGGTCACCCACCAAGACCAAGTGCCTAAGCACTATTTAATTTCTCATCTCCAAACTATATAATATACAGATGATGTACAAATTTGGAATGAACAAGTCTCCAACTCCATGGTTCTGTCATAGAAATAGACAAAGGCATGAAGGTTAGTCCCTGTTCCTCATCTGATCGGTTTTCAAAGTTGATGTTCCATAATGATATTGCAGGTGTGCTTTATCTGTGCTGGTGCAGCAAAAGATTGTAATCAAAGTGCATATGAGCTGCGAGAAATGCAGAACAAAAGCTATGAAGGTCGCCGCCACTGCATCAGGTGATCAACCTTCTCATGCTTTAAATCTTGACCATGGTCAGATTCCAACAGAACAACATGAAGATAATTTGAAAATCATCAGGTTTAAAAGGAGCCTCTCTCTCTATATATATATAAATATATATATGTGACGAATATTGGGTAAACCCCTCAAACATGGTCTAGTCGCAAATCTGTATAGCAAACCATGGGCTGCAAAGCAGACGATTGACTGGATCTACATACGTGGTTGTTTCATCGTGCAGGCTGCACCAAAATTGTACTAGTAACTAAAAACATAAATTTGAACGATGTTATGCTACAACAAGCTTCTAACTACTCATATTTTGGGTATATGCAGGAGTTGACTCCGTGGCCTTACAAGGAACGGAGAAGGATCGGTTGGTGGTGACAGGGGACCATGTTGACTCGGCTGGTTTGGCGACAGCATTGAGGAAGAAGGTCGGCTATGCAACAATCATTAGTGTTGAAGAAATTAAGGAGAAGAAACCCGACGATGAAAAGGATAAAGGGAAAAAACAAGATGAAAAGAGTGGAGAAAAGAAGAATGGAGAAAAGAACGGAGAAAAGAAGAATGGAAAAAAGAAGAATGGAGAAAAGAAGAACGGGGAGGAAAAGGAAGAGGAGAAGCAGAATCCGTTCCTCTCGCCACCTGCATATCCCTACCCTCCTCATACTTGCTATTACGTATATGAAGCTCCAGCTGAACCATATCCATCTTGTATTATCTTATAATTACTTCTAACCTGAGTGATTTGGTGTTTTGCCTATGCTGTGGAACTGCTCAAGGATGGAAATCATTATAAAAGGAGGCATTCACAATGGCATATTGCATTCAGAATGGCTGTTGTTTGAACTATTCAACGGATTCTAGTGTTGCAATTATAACTGTGCATGAGAGGATATGAGAAATATAAGCGGAAAATATAGTATAAGAGTGAGCGACTTACATCTTAGCTCGGGAAACATAGCCCAGTATGAACTTACAGTCCGCTTTGCCTCGTGTCTGAAGAAGCTGCCTCACTGTCTCAAATAGAGGAGGAATGCTAGATTGCTGGAAGCTTGAGGATTGTCAAGGACTTTCACTCACATGCGTAAATAATTTATAGTTAAGAACAGTTGCTCAATGCACTCTATGCGGGAGCAATAACAATGTACTTAGTTTAATTCTCTAATTACATGTCACTGCACTGTTCAAAATGCTCATACTATGGGCCGTGAAGCTGACAAATATATTGGTGTGAACAACAATGGAGCAGACAATCACATATATCGATGGATATCAATAAACTGGCCTGCCTGATTCCTTAAAGTAGCATGATGCTGTCTAACAGATCATACATGACGTGAACATATAAGTTACTTAATGGAGTCGTTTTTTATGATGCCAATCGACAGAAAGGCTTGAATTGTTATAAAAAAGGATATAGATATCAGCTCCAAGAATGAGATCAAACCCTTTAGGATATTTTTGTACAACTGCATCAATCTGTTCAGGATCACCCCATTCAAGCTTCTCTGCATGTAGTTCTGAGAGATGATTGATATGAAGAATCAGGCCAATTCCTGTATTTATTTATTTATTAGAAACATACTCATACAATGTTCCCTTACCAGCGAAAGGAGATTCCTCAGCAGATGCATGAAGCTCTATATTTTTCTTCAATATCTGAAAACAAAAGCACAGATAATAAAACAAACGGTTGATTATAACATCAGAAAATAACTAGATTCCTTTCCAAAAGAAGAAGAAAGAAAATATCTCCAGATTCCGGAGCACATCTTATGGCCTTGCCTTGAGAACTTCATCATTGTGGTCCGTCATTACAACTTCATCACAAAACCTTCTGCACAACATTCCCGTAATACCTACAGGTTAGATCGAGCAACATAAAACTAAAAACTTTCAAAGGGAGCACTAACCATCAATACAGTCAACATAGATTCAGAAAAGAAATCAGGAGAAAATTTTCAAGATGAACTAGTAAAACATAGACACCACGGTACAATGCATCCTCCAAATACCGACCATTAAACTCTGTAAAGAAGGTAACAAGTATATTCTACAGAAACGATATAAGACATCCTCCAAATACTTTTTAATGTCTACTTCCGTGTAGACTCACGAAATTTGAAAGGCATCAAATAATCCTCTAGTCTATTAACTCCATAGTAAGCAGTCCACTCTCCAAAGTCCAAACAGAACTCCGAATGAGTTCTTGGCTAGTTTTGATGAGCAAACTTCATAACTAATTACCTATTAGAAAAGTAACATAGTGATGCACATTGTTGAAGTGGTCTTAGCACTTGCCTCACCAACCACTAATGCTAGAACTGCTATCTAAAAAAATCTTCTCTCGTTAAGCACCTGAAAGAGTGGAAATATGCGCTGAAAAACAAAAATGCACAAACAGTCCTGCTATTCAATAGCCACTGATCTTCATGCAAGTATCACAAGCACAAGAGTAGGGACTAGAGATGAAAAAAAAAAGACATTACGTACCAACACCAGATCCTAGCTCAATAGCAGAACATCCCTTGAGTATCTCAGCGTTCTTGGAGAGATAGTCATTTAGCAGCATAGCCCCAGGCCACACCAGCTGTCCCGTCAGATCAAAGTCAGCTGTAGAAGAGCCAGTCAGGAATACAATTCACTTGTGAAAACAACAATGTGTACAACTCATACTCATTTTTTGTTCACGTTGTCTTGAATTTCACCATAACATATCACTCATCAAGTAAAGGAAAAAAACATACCCACATAATCTTGTCAAGTGGAGAGTGAGAAGAGGACAACTTTGTAAGACATGATGATATACACAGTCTTATCCCTATTTGAACATAAAGAGACTTTTTTCTACGCCCTCGGATATCGAATTCTTGACCTCACGGTTATGATGGGAGCGACTAATCACTAAGCCAACTCCTCTTGACGTCATCACTAACCAAGTATACAATCAAATTCGGAAGTACAGTAGCTTGTCATGTTATTACTTTATACTGCCTCATCCGATACCCGTTAACTCATCACGACCAATGTGTATTCCACTCATCAATGATCGGGCATCAGCTACCCATCAGACTGCACCTAGCGGAACTACAAGGCGATAAGCAACAGAGTAGCCACATTTCACGCAACAAAAGGCCACGACGAACATCTAAGCATCTCCTTGGCAACAGTTTTCCCTCATCAGCTTCTGTTCAACAAGCTTATGCCATTTGAGAAAATGTGAAACTTGATTGTCATCATCTTAAATGACATATTGAGTCCGTTCTGCGACAATTAACCTAATTGGATCACTAGCCACGCTTCAGTAGACTTATAACAAGCTACTTGCCTGGTAATAGTACTGGCACAAACGCAAGGACTTACACTCACTTAGTGCTAGGATTGGACTCGAACCACATCGTCCAACTCGACCCAGTTCTCCAGCTCGATAACTTCACCAACACCATACTTTACACAACCTCCGACACTGCTTTGAATACAAGTTAGCACTAGAATAATATACCTTCACTACAAACTTGAGTTTTGCATAGAACATGTCATGAACAAGAGGTCACGAGTCCAAACACTATTGCCACATATATTTATCATTCGGTACGAGACAAATAAGTACATTGTTCACGCTTTTGAAGACCAAAACAAACATTCACATGGATGGAGCATGTTAAAGATACAAATACTAAACACAAAGCCTTTCATTTGAGCATTTTGTAGATCTCGTTACTCGAACAACACCGAACTCATTAATCAACAAAGCATTACATTGAATCGAAACAACAAACAGCAAAATGCTCACTTGAAGCAGATTGGAGACAGTAGAGCTCAATAACTTGACTCCCGAACTCAAATGTGGTCAATTGATAGCTGAAACATTACAACCCATACAAGGGAAAGTTAGGAAAACGAAAACCCACAAATAATTCGTTTCATTAGGAAAAACAAAATCGAAGATAAAAAGGAAAAAATGAAACTTTGATGGTGAGGAAAAATTACTTGTCGTCGATGAAGAAGGATCCGTCCAAGCAAACAACGTCGTCGTCTTTTTCATCTACTTCTCTTCTCTCCATTCACTAAAGCTTTTGAGTGAATTCTGCGAAAACCCTTTCGATTGATTTTTTTTTTTTTTTTTTTTTTGAGAAACCCTTTCGTTGGATTTTGGTGTTGTTCCTTTTGAGTTCTCTGAATTTATTGAGCAGTTATTGGGAGTTCGGATTGGTTAATTAAAAAGGTTGGAAGATGATCCGCTGTGAAGGTTTACGGCATAAGTTTAATCGGTCAATAAATATGTTCATTTAAAAAATAAATGATTAAATTAAAATCAAATATATTTTTATCCAATAAAAAAAATATTGATATCGTGATAATTTATTTTCGATATATCAAGAAAAATAATTATTTTTCAGGATTTTTTTTCGGGATGAATTGATCCTTCCAAAAAAAGAACCCCTCATTCATCTCACAGATAAACGATTAAGTAATATTGACTATAAAATTATCAGATAATATATATCATGGATCATCACCCATTAAGATTTGGTGTACATCAAAGGAATAAATATAAGACTTGTTGAATTTCATGGTTAATCATAAAGTAAATTTATCCAGGTGAGGATTTGAGGATCATTATTTAATGTTTAATTTTCTGAAATTTCAAACAAAGAAAAGGATATATTTTGAAAAATACTTGAAAGCTTTTATTTTAAAAAAATATTACGTAAAATTTTTAATTTTCATAAGATCCTACGTTATCTAAATTACCTAAATTGTCCTCCACTCCCTGTGACTCTCATCTTCCCCTCCACCCTCGTCGTCCTCGTCAACTCCCTCTACGCCCTCTTCATCCCTTTCCTTGGCTTTCCTACCTCATGGGACTCATTCATCCGATCATCATTGTCAGATGAATTCAAATTAATCTCTCTTCTCCGGATAAAGGTTCGTGCGAGAGCACTCCTCTTCGACAAGGCCGCCGTCGCACTATTTCTACGAACAACAAGCGACGCCGCAACGATTTCGATGCTTAATACAAGCTGTAACGATGGGCTTGATTGAGTGTATTGATGGGTTTGGATTTTATTGATTGTGTTTTTTTTCTTTTGGAAATTGATCGTTTTATTTTTTTTATTGTTTGATTGGTTGTGGTTATGAAATACATGGTGAGTGATGATGTGTGCTTCACTTTTTTCTCGACAAGTGTGTGCTTCACTTTGAAAAACTGTTAATATATCTATGTAAATTTAAAAAGTAATACATACAAATAAATTGATGAATATTAATTGATTTTTAGACTTATTAGTTTCAAGAGTAGTAGTACATTTGTGCAAAAGTTTATATGTCTATATAAAATCTATTATGTTAAAATTGATTTGTTACAGGCATACTAGTTTCAAGAGTACTAATACGTTTGTGCAAGTAAAACAATATACCTTGTAATAACTTAAAATTATCGACGTATTAATTTCTAGCAATAATAATTAATATTAAGACGAACGTGAATAAAAACGTACGATCACATGTAAATGTTAAAAATTTTATTCTCAAAACCACATTTTAAATAAAAATATAAATTCGTTATAAAATCCTGAGAATTTGGGTGTATTTAAATCGACAATCGGATAAAATAATTATACTAAATATAAACCTAAAGGATAACGTTATCTCAAATCATCCTAAACCAACAAATCGAAAAACGACACGTGTCACTCCCCTAATCCTTATCTTTTCCCTCTTTATTTCTCTCCTCTCCTCCTTCCCTTCCCCGACCTCAGCCACACCCCGCCTGCCTAGCTCCCGCCGCCCCCTGCCCTGTCGCCTGTCGTCGCCAG
>JAOVYX010016274.1:0-25189 GCA_035668315.1 Drosera spatulata | reverse complement strand
AAAAGGAAATAAAAATAAACCCTAAGAACCTTCCCTACAAAAAAGGGCCGGGAAAATAAAAGAGAGAATATTATAAAGGCATTAAATGAAGAAGAAAGTGTTTACCTAGTGCGAGTCCATTGTGAAGGTACTTGGCTCTAGTTACTTGACTCTGTATTTAAACTGCAATGTCTTCGTGATGATTACAATAAGAATTCGCAGCAGCTGGTTTCCTTTGCTGGAAAGAGCCTTTAGATTTTATCACATCATCCCTTAAATCCAGACACTGGAAATTATTTTCCTTTCAACCCTCATGTGATAAAGATCATGATGATTCACTCGGCAACCATATCCTCCAATCTTTAAAAGCTTAATGCACAAGCTTGTTGCAGTGCACTTATTTGTTTATCATGCTTATTTACTTCCATTGTATTAGATTATGTACATTTCGTTCACCCCGGACTTTGTCTATGACATAAAATATTTTGTTGTTTAAAAGGTAGATTAATTTTGTTTGTTTGAACCAGATTCTAATTACCTGTTGATTCATTTTGTCACTATCGGCTAACTTTTGTTTTTTGACGTGAACAGGTAGCAGACTTAAGCCTGCTCAGGGCAGAAACTCACAAATTCGAGTCTCATTACATTGATAATCTTGTTGGTAAGTATGTGTTCCTGCCAAATCATTTGGTTGCACCAGTAGCTTAGACAATGCGTTCCCTACACATAATGTTTGTTCCACAACCTTAGGCTCTATCCATCGGGCAAAGGTGTCTTACATTCTTCTTGTTGCAGGAAGTGAAAAGGCTTACTTTGAGAGAGCTCCAATCAATAGTGTTGATCGCTTTTCTTGTCCCATTATACTTTTTCAGGGACTAGACGACAAGGTGAGCATTTTCTGCTTAAATTTATTGAACTTTTTATGCTGAACTCTTGTTGTTGTGTTTTTTTTTTTTTTCTTTTTTTTTTTTGAAAGTCTGAACTCTTGGTTTTATTCGACTCTTACCGCTTATCTAGTGTTAGAAGCTTGCTTTTTATCCCTTTCACGTTCCTCAATTTCGTAATAAAGTGATCAGTGGAGCTCCACATGGGATCTTAGGAAGCGACAAATGCCGTTTTGTGCTATAATTAGCTTTGCTATGTATGTGAAACTTCCAGAATTAAAATTTGTAGTATCATAATGATTAGTATCATTCTCCAATCGAGTAAGAAATGTAGTTCTTCTTTTCCCTTCCCTTTTTAATGGGTCTGTAAATGTTAAGTCACCACATGATTTTCAGCATTAAAAGCATATCATTTACAAATCAGAGCATTAGAATTTAGAACCATATCTTTGGATGCTTGCATCCAGTAGAATTAGAAAATTTGAAGCAACGAACACTGCTGAACTTTGTTGATAAAAGATGATGCATCCTACAAGTAAGACCGCACTGTGCGAGGAAGGAGCAATGCCATGGATAGAAGTAGGTGAGTATAGCGATATTGTTGAGCCAAAATGTCAGAAAAAACTATCTTTTGAGCAAGGGCGACCTAATTGACGATCCATGGAAAATCATTGCTTGTAGAAAGACTTGACTTCCTGTCTGAAGTTGGCCGAAAGATTCTTAATTTTTTGACAGATATTTATTCAAACGAACGTTTCTGTGGATGGGAATAGGCATAGCCAGACAAACCAGTGGGGTTTTGGTTGCTGATGTTGATGTATGCTAAATGGCAATCGTGAAATTGGAACTACCACTTGTGATTGATTTCACAATAAGTTTGTATTCTGTGTGGTGGGTTTGAAAGGGTCTAGCTCCATTATCCATATTAGTGTACATATCATATCTAATCCTGACCTGTGATCTTCTGTTTTAGTCATTCCGCACATGCTTGACAAAATTCAATTGGCTAATTAGGAAAAACATGAAACCTTTCATCGACTAATATCATGATCTGTACCCTGCAGGTTGTACCCCCTGATCAGGCTCGGCGGATATACCGAGCATTGAAGGATAAGGGCTTGCCTGTAGCCCTTGTTGAGTATGAAGGCGAACAACATGGTTTCCGTAAAGTACGTGCTGTGAAATGAGCTCAAACGTATATAAAATTTGTATATTCATTTAACTGGGTATGCGCTAAGTTCGTGTTCTTTGATGCACAGGCTGAGAACATCAAGTTCACTCTTGAACAACAAATGGTGTTCTTCGCTCGTTTGGTGGGGCACTTCAGTGTTGCGGATGATATCACTCCGATCAAGATCGACAACTTTGACTAATTTGATTGCTGGTAACTTTTGGTTAACACCGAGTTCAGCTTAAACGAATAATTCACACATAAGATGTGGCACTTGAAGGTGGTAGTGATGTATCCACAAGGATGATTGTATCTAATCAGCCAGTATGAAATTTTATACTACCTCATTCTGTATGATACAGAACACATACCTGTGACCTTCTATAAGTTATCCATCTGGTTTTCCAGGGCTTGAATGTGCTCCATCTACATTCTCATGTCTTCGTAGTTTGTTGCAGTATATTCCCATTGTTGATTTGACATTTTGCGGCAAGCTCGGGCTGCTTATGCTTGAATAGCTCTACCTGCTTATGAAGTTATCTCCATGCATGAAACTGGGACTTTGAAACTGAAATAGTTTAACACAACTGAAATGCTGCTAAGTGGCTCTTTCTTAATCCAAGGTTTCATGCGATAATATTTTGCATGAACTCTTCGAAATCACTCAAGCAGTAGAATATAACTTGAGCTAATACAACTTTTGAAGTCTGACAATTTGGTCTTATTGAACTCTTATTGCAATGTCTAGAGTTTTGCAGATACTGATGCTCGTAGATGTCTCTGATGAACAACGTAATGGCTTTTGAAATTTGACAGTTTGGTCATATTGAACTCTTATTGCAATGTCTATAATTTTGCAGATATACTGATGCTCGTGGACGTCTCTGATGAACAAGGTAATGGCAGAGGTCTTTGTATTAGTTTGTACAGTTTTTGCGCCTGTTCTTTTGCTGAACAAGAGAACTCTTGCAGAAAATATAGGCTTGAATTTGTTTTGCTCTTCTGTACAGTACCAATATTCTAGCATTATAAATTACATATCAACCCTAGGCGAGTGACCCAAAGCTGTTCGCAAGTGCATGAACTGTTGGATTGACGGCAAGCCGACCAAGAATCCCTTGCTTGTATGGAAGGAATGTCTTCTTCTTGAGATCATCTGAGACTGCCTTGTTGAATGTATAATGCATCTCATGAGCTGAAACCTGCCCGGTTCTCCTCGGACTGGGAGGTGGATTGGCTGTTGCTTGGTGAGTTGAGCTTCTGGTATCGTCTTGTTTTCTGTATGCAGTTGCATATTTCTTGAATGGATCCTTGTCTGAAGTTCTCCCTTCTGATGCGCTCCTGAACAGGAGGAAATCTTTCAACCTCCATCTTCTGCTCCCTTTAGACGAAGAAGCTGGTAACTCCGTGGCAGGCGAAGCTGGAGGCTTCATATTCGAGCCAGATTGCTTCGTTTTCTGCTGCTGGCGTTGCTCTTCTTCCCATGGGTATCTGGACACCCTTGCTGGAGAAAGTGATCGCGTTGATCTACGCGGAGATGCAGAGGAATATAAGGTGTGGCCCCTTTCTCTACCTCTTTCTTGCTCCGTCCGCTCAGGTTTATCCTTTCTCTTTTTAGGCAAGAAACTGCTCCAAAATGGATTCTTACCTTTAGATTTCGCAGTTTTTGGTGATAACGGACCAATAAGCGGGGTGTGAAGAGGTACCACCTCCCTCCCTTTCTGTACACCGTGAGTTTCATGAGACGAGATAGTAGTGGGAATCTTAGCTGATGGAATATTGCCTGCATCAGGTGTTGCCAGTGCAGGAAATGAAAATGAAAAATCATCATCTTCTGCTTCAGTTAAACCGGAGGGGCTAGCTCTCGGAGAATCTGCCCCAAAAGCATCATGGTATATTGTAGCAGCTTGAGCTGGACTTGTCGGAGCGCTGAAGTAGAATTGTGTGCAGAAGCCTCTCGGGCTCGGAGGGCTGCCAAAACATGGCGACGAGCGCCCTCCGTTGAAGTCGAAGTCGACGGCCGGAGAAGGTATGTCCACCGCCTTCATGGCCATTGTCTGTGGATTCCGTTTGCTTTGTTGTGAGCTCTTTTGGTATGATGGGTTTTGGGACAGAATCATGCCTATCATACGTATAACGTGGTTTATATGTGAATAGGAAATTGGCAGGGGAAGGAGAGGGGGATGTCGCATTGATGGGTTAGTGGCATGGGTTGTTTGACCTTTATGCTTGTTTTTAAGGATTCCAAAGTCGTTAAAGCCGTCTTTGAACAGTTTGATGCTCATGCTTGTCAGCTCCTTTTCTTAGACACGTATCTAAGCATTTATTTTTCTTCTATATGTTTTTCCCAAAAATTAAAGAAATATGATTTTCTTACAACTTGTGCTGTTTTTAAGTTTGAATATTTTGACCTTTTGCTGTAATTGACAATTACAACAAAATAATCCGTTTTCTTGAAACTTCACGTGGTTATGAATATGTTTCCTGCAAAATAAGATTTAAGAAACGGGTTGTGATGATAAAGAAATCTTTTTTTTTTCCTCAAGAATAACAGAGGTGTGAAAAAGGAGAGAAGGCTTTTTGGAAAAGAATTGTAATGGAAAATGCTGGAGTATAGTTTTCTGCCTTCTTAAACAAATATTTTTCATTAAAACAACAGTTAATTTTATTTTATTTTTTGAAACAGTTCTTTCTTGAAAAAGAGTTATTTTTCTCCTCTGTGCTCTGAGATTTTTTGAAATTTAAAAATAAAATAAAATGTGATGTTGATGGAACTCTGACTTGGCCTCCTATTAAATTACGTTGGGGCTAAATTTTGGATCATCTCTTCTAGAAAAAATAGAAATGGGTGTTGTGGCTGCAATCTTGCAACTGCTACATAATCTTGAATAAATTGACGTCCAAGTTAAGTTTTTCTACTCTTCTAGAAAACAAAATTGGATGTGTGACTGATCTACGGTGGATGCAGTTTATTTGAATGAATAAACGCTGATGTTGATAGGTGCACATAAGAAGTCTTTGATACTACAAATATAGTAAGAATTGATCATCAACCTTAATCCTCAAACACTGTGTTTATACCTTTTAGTACTTAGGATATTTCATCTTGGATATCATTGTCTTCATTTTGACACCTAAACCTTGGAAGAATGGATACTTGCAAAGTATCAGTGGCTTTTATCTTTAACCACCATGGTCAAGGGAGAAAAAATCTACTAGCTGAATACCTTTGACAACGTTTGTGGAAATCAGTTAATTGTCGACATAAAGTTTTCTTTTACCTCCTAATGATGTAGGCTGTTTGATAATAAGCGTTATTCAGGAGTATCGAGTTGATGGTCATAGTTCTAGTTACGGATAGATGCAAGAGACTTGTATGCTCCTAATGTTTTTGGGTATGGCTGAATGTAAGTATCTATTTACTTGAGAAATTGGTTTTGTGAGCTTAGCCATATATATTGATTACTAGAAGTTATTGATTCCTGATTTAGTGGAAAACCAAAAGAACAGATTTTATAGGAAGATCTTTTCTTTTCTCAATCCAATCCCAAATGAATCCAAAGGTGTAGTTTCAAATGATCGTGACTAAGATCGGGTTTACATGTTTGTCGAGTAGCATAATGTCAAAAGTGCCTTTGTAGCCACAGAAATTTGTATGGGACAGGTCTTGTTTACCCAAAGGAGAATCAAACTTATTCAAGCCCCTAATCAACCACTACTTGTAATCTTTGAGCGAGTTGATCCATGTCCTAGTTCCGGTAAGTATGTGAGGTATTCATTTAGTTAGTATTTTGTAGTGTGTGTATAGAGTGAATGCGATCTTCAAATTTTGGAGCAAAGTAATTTGAAAAGTAAGATAAGAGGTGTTTTAAAAGAACATACTGAGAAATAGACGAAAGTGTTTCCACTGTGTCCATGTACTATAATATTCATAATAAGATAAAAGCTTGTCTTCTGATCGTAAATGATAAAAGCTGTGTCCACCCTTGGCTTGCAAGTCCAAGCACAATTTAAATCCACACAATGGTCTGTCTGATATGTCCAGCAACAGCCTGGCCAACAAATTAATCAGCAGAATTAAAGAAAGATTTGACTTTTTTGTCACCCTGTAGTGGTTGGTTATGGACCATTGATTGATTATGCATCGGTCTTCGTCTCTCCTCTCTGCCTTCTAGAGGACCTGGATCTTCTGTCGTTGTCAACTCAACCGCGCTACACTTTCTTTCTTTCTTTTTTTATTATTTAAAATCTAAAAAAAAATTAAAATTCTATTAAAAAAATCAACCCTATAAAAAATAAAAAAAATTAATAAAAAAAATCTCACAAAAAATTATATCTGTAAAAAATCCTATCAAAAAACAAAACAAACTCTATCCCATCAATTAAACCGGAATCGTTGGATAAAAATCCAACAACCTCGATGATCGAATGCACTGGTGCCGTTGCTATAGCAACATCCGATGATCCTAATCCGCCTTCTAGATGCTGTTTCCATGTAGTATTTGAGAAAATTTGACTAATTATTGCTCCCTTCATTCCATCGTTCTCTCTACATCGATTCATAATTTATTTTTTTTCTATTCATTCATAATTATTATTCATCTATTCAATATACAAATGAGGACATATTGATAAAAAGAAAATTGCTACTCACACTCCCCATATCTCAACCGCTCCATTGCAATGACTAAACTATCCTTTTTCAACCAATCCCCACCTAACATGGCACTCTCCCAACGCCTGAACACACACACGTATATTTTGAGTTTTTGTTTTTCTTGAAATTCACATACACATTCTTAAATAAAGTTAGACAAAGGTAAATTATTAGTAGATGAATAAATTAATAAAAAGAGCATTCGTTTTATGCAACATCCTTAAATAAGTGATGTACATATTTAAAAAATGATACTCCTTTCATCCCATGATCTTTGTAACATTCATTTTATGCACGTAAATTTAAAAATAAATGACGGACCGATTAAGCAAATCGATGCAAAAATTTTGTGATGCAAGGAGGATAAACATAGACATAAATATAAAATTCATAAAAACATAATATAAAAATATTTTATTGAGTTTATAAATAAATAAGCACAAATGTTGTGAATATCATCTAAAAAATATATTTATACATAAAGCAACTATTTGATTAAAAATATTGTAATATGAAACAAATAATATATAATACTAATATTTTCTTTTAACCCATAATTATAACTTGTACAAATTTTTACCTTTTTCGTTTTTTTTTCCACATTGCCTTGTATTTTTCATATTTTAATTTCTTCAACTAGTTTGTTCTAGTTTTGGTGGATTTACTGCAGTTGACTAATTAGCTACGTATTATTTTTATTGCAAAATAAATTTGATAAATATGATTTTTTTTCTTAAACAATACAGGTGCTTTTTAATAGATGAGGTTAGTTTATAAATATGAAAATTTACCCACATGATTTTAGTGTAATTTAAATGAAAAAATATATAATTTGTATAAATGACGATTGATTTATAATTATTGTTTAAACATTTTGTATTTAAAAAATATTTAAAATTTTAATTTTTTCTATACAATATTGGGCTCATTTGATAGATATAGTTGTGTAGATTATAATTTTACAGTTAATATTCATATTAGTTGTTTGAAATAAAACTCATCAATGCTTGAAGTTTTTTGTAAGCAAGACATGAGATTGTATGGAATTAAGTAAAAAAATGAGGAAGATTGATTTTTGGAGGGGGTGATTAGTACCCCTTCAAAAATCCATTTTTTAATAATCGTGTTAAGTCAACACATCGTAATTTATCTGGGCGAAGGGAGTTTAACATTTTATTTTTTGTATTATTTAATATGTATTTTAAGGAGTTTCGTTATTAATCTTAATAACGTAAGAAAATTATGTCACTGGTCCAAGGTTGAAGTAGATAACTTAAACTATTATTGGTGTTTCACGATAATTTTGAGAAAAATGATGTTTGATCCTCTCGTAACGCGAGTCAAAGTTTGTCTCAACAAATCAAAATCAAACCGTTTATATTTATTTTAAGACGAAGAGAGTATTATACTTGATCCAGCCTCGTGGCATTTACTTTGCGCTTGGAATATACTAGTACTATGTGAAGTAGGGAAACTGCACATGTTCATACTGCTGGATCTTGTGCTGCATACTAGCAGTAGTCTAGTACCAGACTGCATAATTGGGTGGCAAATTCCTGTTTTCTTGTTTGGGTTGTGTTGATGATACGAAGCTGTTAATCTTTGGATGCATTCTGCATGAACCCCGCTGCATATTGAGCTCACGAAAGTGAAACCTGAGCAAAATCTGTTGGTAGTGGTAGAGCTATTTCGACTGTGTATTGAACTCCGACCACTTAAGTTTCACATAGCGACATATGCGACTAACCTTGGATTTTCCACTGTGAGGTGTGTTGCTTGGCTAATGAACTTCCCCTGGCGGGTGATACATGTGGTTTTAGGGTATTGTTTTATGGTATTAGGCTTCTCCATATCAGCTTCCTCATGAGTGTAATTATCCACATACCAGACAAGTCCAACACTGCTCGAGGAGCTGTTCCGATACAACAGACCTTTCTCTGTGAGCTTTACTTTCTGTTCCTCGATCGAATATCATACTCCGCGTCTTGTTTTCGTAGGCAGCATTGACTCGTGAGACTACAGAGCTCAAGAATGTGTTCTCATACAGGTTAGATTTCCTGACCTGGGTATTCTTGCTTCTTTTCTGTACAATCTCGTTGTTATGTGCGTTTTACACGATGTCATGATAACATACATGTACTATTACTTTTGCGATTTGAGGGGAAAAAAGCACTGTTTTATGATTTTATCTGCACCATCATTTGATTGATCGTCTAAGGTTTTTAAATTTGACTTGTTCATATTTCTTGGCTGACTCTTGTCTATGGGTCCCATAGCGCTTGGGCCTTTGAATGTCCACAAAACGGTGGACCTTCCCGCTAGCTTGCAGCTACTTCATCGATGTGTTGCCAATATCGGAGAAAATCAGGCCAAAACCCGGCCTGGAGCAAAAGGAACGCTTATACAAAGAGATTAATCTCTCTAGATACACCGAGGCATCATACATTTGATGGGTTTCCGCAGGTCCATATAATTCTACATGTCTTACACCATTCGTAATAATTTTTTAATCCCTATCCTTGATATAGTGTTGTTTTTCACTATAAAAATTCAGATTTTTACCCAAGTTGTTCAGCCGATTCCTCATATTGATTCTCTATATATTTAAAATATCATTTTTTTAACTTTTATTAGAAAAATAAACTTGTATCGTCATTTGTGGTAAATATAATTTTTTCCAAAAAGAATTTTTTCCTTAAAAAAATGACCTTATAATTATTTAAATATAAATAATTTTTTTATAGAATTTTATATTTTTTTAAAGTTTTAATAATTATCATTTAACCGTAAAGAATATAAATTAAGAAAAAAAAGATTGAGGATTCTAATTTTCATTCCCTAAAAATAAAGAAAAAAATAAAATATAGGGAGTCACTTAGGGATAGGAGATCTATTGAGTATAATTATTCTTTTTTATTCCCTAATATAGAGATAAGAGAACTTTATAAGACATTGCCATGAATGCTCTTTATGTCCAGACTCCTAAGAGAGTCTGGTGCGTGTAAACGGTAAATTCTGCCGAAGATTTCTTCACTCCCTTGGTCCGCCTTGTCGGAATCAAGTGGAGCCTCTCCAACACAAAATTCCAATATCTTCTGAAAGACCTCATGTTTAGTTGAGCGACCACATGGTCAAGAGAACATCACGCCATGTGGCTCAAATTCAGCCACTCGATAGCAACAATTGAGAGGACAGAACTCAATGGTGGAGGGTTGACACAGGAATTGGATTCAGTGCTGTTGTGTGCGCGTTGTTGTATGCAGTTGCAATCTGGACATCTAGCTCATTGGTCATGTCCGGTGTTACTGGAGACAACATAAGCAAAGAAATCCGATTCATTCTTTGCATGAATGAAAAACATATTGCAATGAAAAGCATGAATGAAAAGGATCAAAGCGGACTCCATGACCCGTTACTTTTCATCCTCCAAAACCATAACTCGAACTCCTTTTGTCCTCGACCAAAAAAACTCCATTCGTCCTCTGGGTCCAGAGGTGGGTTAACTTATTAATCATGCATACTAATCAATTAAGCCATACAAGCCAAAAACCGAGCTGTAAATGTGTCCTAATGTTCACTTGTCCCTCTCATACTGTTGGCAATCCAAGATTGCCAAATAGGTTGGTCCCTGGCTTACCTTCTACTATCATCATCATTACATAAAAGTTCATCGCAGTTCAGACTTGGAAGCTTCTCTGCGTCGGGAAACTCATAAGAGTCTGGTGTATCGTTTTTCTGATGATACCAAGGTATGAAGTCATGGTCCATAGACATAGCTATGATGTTGAAACCTTAACTCTAGGTGAAGAAAAACCGAAACAGGAGTCCCATCGTGCAAACCAACTAGTCCCCATCAAGGACAAACAACGGATCACTCTATGCGACCTGGATAACAAACTTGATCTCTAATGACCATAGGACACTTGATAATTGGTAACAGGTCGCAGTTAACATTGAGGTAAAACAGAGGAATCTCATTGTGTGCAACGAAGATACCAGGGACAGAACTCATCCGGCACAGCCTGGACAATTGGGGATCAAGGCTCGCCTCCAAGGAATCCAGAAGGTGTAAGGATCACATTCTCTTAGTTGGATAGATATCACCTGCTTCCCGTAAATATCCTGGCTTTGCCACTTCAAGCTCCTACTCGCTTGGGAGGCTGTCACAAACTCTTGCCTAATTTCATAAACACAGATCAGAAACATATTCAACGCAAGACCTCAATTTCTCTAAGTCCAGAATACATACAAGGCAATTCTTTCTGCGTTTAAGACTCAGTCTATGCCATAGGAAGACGTAAGTTGATAACATGATGGAGAGGACCGGCTACAACTAGATAAGAGTGTAGAACTAACCAATGACTCCTGATGTTCCAAGCACAGCACAGCTCGTGCAGTCATCACAACGTTCTTCCACACCTCTTTAGTCTTAAGAAGGTACAAATAAGGCTCTTAACTCTACCAAATAGGACGGAACAATAAGATTCGTGTAGCTGGGACGAACACCTAATGAGAGATTGAGGTGCACGAGTGAAAGAAAGTACCACTTGTGTCATTGATAGGATAACCGCAACGTGAAGCTCACAGCATTCAAAAGGTGCCCGAGCCCCCACAATTAATGTTGCATAGGCATTGCGTATACACTCCATGGATCAGTTCATGGACATTGAGCAACAGATTCAACAACTACACTGCATTGTCATGTGTGCAACCCCAGGCAGACAGAAACCATGCGTCGACATGAATACAAAAAGTGTGGACCTCTAGCTATTTTAGGCTCTGAAGTTAAGCACATCAAATCGCTGACAAATAAAGGAAAACAGATTTATGGCAAGGATGTACCTTATGCAGCTCTGTCGAGAGCATTTGCAGGTCTAGGAATGCCTGAAGCGAATGGGAAGTTTAATGTCGCTGCCCTTGGCTGCAAATGTTGCATGATCAATCAAAGATCAATGAAACGTCATGCATGGTGAAACGTAGTCTGACATACATCCTGGATGGTGCTGAAAAAACAGAAACATTTCGAGTTTCAGAATTCGGGTGTGAATGGACAACTTGTGCTGGACATGACTATTTTATAGAAGCCGGTTGATCGAAAGGATGTTGCAATCCTTCTACATTGATGGAAGCATGTTTCGTGAGTTAAATTTTGAAAACAGTAGACATAAAAAAAATCATGGAATGAAGCTAGATGTGTTTTCTGATGGATTGATCTAGGCCAATGAAAGATATAAACTTGCACTGACCTGTTGCACTTCTCCGACTCAAAGAAACGCCACGGTGATCATGGGCGTTTCTTCCTTGTATGACTAAGTGAATAAATAATCCACGGACCCAGATAAGGAAGATAAGTCCCCTGTTCTTCTGCTTTTCACTCTTGTACAGCTCCTTGAGCACTTCACATTATTCACAAAATCTCCAATACGGTTTTAGAATTTACGTCTCGAGTTCTTTGTCCAGGAGCTCAAGCAACAGCATTTCCTCGAGATCATTTCTGCATTTAATCAGAAAATCCAGAAAACAGAAACGGTCAGGAGCTTCAATTTCACCCGGTAAAGCAGAACATTTTTCTATGGCTTTCCAGACCTGCGACTTGTTCTGATTCAAACTTTTTCGCTTTTCTGCTTTCAATATAGCAAGTGTCGACGGCTCTTCGCGAGAGTACATGCGGTCTTAGGTTTCTGTGAACACCGATTGTTCTCTGCTGGAGTATTGCATGAAAGATTTTCTCCGCTTCTTCCATCATCTAAAGAACATAATCAAGAAAAGTAACATTCGTTATCGAGAGCAATACTCTCTGATGGTTCTCCAGTATAACCAAGTAGGAGGCTGATCTTGCTACAAGACAATTTACCAGCAGGACGCTTCACCACTGATGCCAGCGAACTTATTTGAGATTGAACCACATTTGAAGGTTCAACATCCCCATTGGTGACCCTAGCTGCGATGTCGACCAGATCACTTGACTTCTCCATTCTCAACTTCAAGGATGAAATGGAGACGGTTTCTCGAAACAAGCCTTGTCTGAACAGCACAACCTGTTCTTCAAGTCTAACAACTTCCTCTTCCAAAACAGCCACTTCAGCCAGAAGTTCCAGGATCTGAAGGATCCAAGCACAAAGAGTCAATTTCATTTGCCAGCATTGCCAAGATTCCAAATTTTGAAAAGGTACATCACTCCAGTTATCATGTATAAGTTGTTACTTCCATCGATTTGGTACCTCCGTAGGTAATTGGACAATTCTTCACAAGGGGTTGAATGCTGATAAACAACTCATGACAACTACACAAATCGAAGAAGTTCGCACGGTTTAGATACTAACACAAGGGGGAAGATAGGCAGGGAGACGTGGCAGAGATCCCAATGGACGCGTGAAAGCCCGCTCAAGCGCCCTGCGCACATTTTCTTCGTGTCTCAGCCTCTTCTTCAACTTGTCAACCTGTGGAACCATCAAACATAGGACTCAGTAATCCTCGACATATCAAAATCAAAAATGTCAAAACTATCGAAACAAGACGTGTACATCTTGCATCAGAGCCGATTTCCTCTCCCTATTAACGACTCGACGATTCCTGATTGTCGGCCGATCAGATTCCGCGATCTTCTTCTTTGCCGTCCTGGGTTCCATCTTCTCCTGCAAAGTGGAAAAATCAGACAGAGGCCATATGTATAAAGGGAAGCGTACAACTGGAAGCTTTACGGTCAGCAAAAGAAAAGAAAAAGAACAAAATGCCAACACTAAAGTGTGAAGAAGAGCACATCAAGTGCCACTCTGTTGCTTCTTTTTTGTGGTAGCCTGCTCCATAGCAAAACGACAACCGCATAGAAAAGCGGTGAACACGAAACTTCTCGAGTAAGAGGAGTGCTTGTAAAAGCCAATATTGCCCGGTCATTTCAAAACTCCTTTTGTTTTCTGATACTATAAGAGGTCGCGTAGAGTCCAAAAAAAACCATGGACATAAAAAAAAAGAATTTTCAAACAATTACACAAAACTAACTGATCACAGTATTTCCTACGCGATAGACACACACAAAGTATGTCGATTGTAGTCGATTCGATATCACCAACCAATATATGAAAACAGAAACGGAAACGCGATCAAGATCATTAAATCAAACCGAACTTGTTTGAGTCTTAAGTCCAAAAATTCTTCTGCGACTACAACCAGATAAAGCACATCATCGCTTACTTGAACTTGTTCCGTTGAAGCTTTCACGGAATTCACAACTCCTCTGCTTCCTGCATTCATCGTCTTTGATCTCCGATCACGCGCTCTCAAAACTATCTGAATCGCAGTGAAATTCAGCTGAGGAAAGTAAACCGAAATCGCGATGATCAACTTGAAGATGATCTCAAAGCTTGAATTCGCGATAGGATCGGAGAAGGAGAAGCAAGGAGATACCTGAAGCTGAAGCAACAGAGATTGATATGGAAGATGAGATTCGAGCAGAGAAGTGAAGTGGAGAAGGAAATTTCGAGAGGGGGGAGCGGTGGATAAAGGTGAAGGTGGCGGTGGATGTTGTTGCTTCTTTATACCATGTGTCTGTGTGGGGAAAAGAGGTCAGTTCTGAAATTTGGATCCTCAATGACTTGCTGATAAAACACTTGAAAACCACCAAAATATTGCCAAAACAATAAAATGAATAAAAAACTAATCAAATAAATTTATTTTAAAAAAAACAAAAAAATAAAAAAGGTGGAATGTATGAGCTCCAACACGTAAACTTGTGTATAAAATAACAATGAAGCATTACTTACCTTCCGTGAGACAATTCAACATATGATGTTACAACGTTTTGCATGCATCATTGTCACTCACAAAAAAGAATATACCTTAGTCTTGTCAAAGGTTAGGTACATGATACACCTCTTATGGACAAGTGATACCTTTGAGAGCAGCTTATTTTGAATCATGCATTATTAGAATCAATGGTATCAACATCACATAATCAAAAGATTAATGATTTTTTAAATGAAATATATAGAAAACCTTGATGGGGTCGAATTGGTTTTAAAAAGCTACACGTACCACGTGGTTGCCACAATAACCAGAGATTAGCTTTATGAAGACAGAGTTCCTAATAATCATTACCTGCAGTCACTATTTTTAACGAGGTACTGATTGTTCCCTGCTAAGTTACCAAAACAGCTTTAATCAAGATTCTTAACCAATCGGTTAACCAATCAGAGACATCATCGAGTCCCAGTTGTCGTCCACTTGCCCATTTAAGGTAATTACACTAGCCTAAGTATATGAAACCAAGACATGGGGCAGTACTAGTTGTAGAAGCTCAAAGTACGTTTTATGCAAATCGCAAGACGAACAAACAATACTCTTTTTAACACTTTCCAAAGAAAAAACAATGCTTAAGCCATGTGCATGTACCGTCTTGCGTGTGTATAATATGGTGTGGGGCATCTATCCCAAGCATGGTGGTCCTCCGCTTTACTAGTAACATGGTTACGCACTCGACTGCTCATTTTGCCAAGAACTGTAAATGAACAGAGTCGAGCCAAATCAAAGAGTAGAGCAAGTGCCTAATTAGCATAGCTTCGTTGGTTCGTTAACGCCCAAGTTTGAGCGCGAATTATCGGGATAAAACTGAGTCGAAGTGGTCGATCTTACCTCATTCTGTCGCAAGGTTATGCTTAAGGTCGCAGTTAGTTGCATTCAGTCGATACAAGCGAAGCCCAACCAGAGCTGATCGGACCAAAGTCTTTTCTGAGTCCAAACACAACCTGTAATCAAACCCAACAAATAATCAGGAAAACTAAGAGAACCGATATCATGAGAGAAGCTAATTAACATAAAACATTACATTAGCTACATCATCCTGGTAGATGATACTGATGTGAAGCATACAAGTTTCCGACACATCGCTTAAAAAACCACATAGGAGCCAGCTTACGATCACTTTAACAATAATTCAGCTTGTGAGAAAACAAAGCCAAATCATGCATTCATACTAAAATCATGAATTTGAACAATTACAAACGTGAAATCTCATTATCTCTCGACAATGATTCACAGACGACAATAATACAATCCATTACGTACCCAATTGAACGAAACCAGTTCATCAAGAACCGACTTGTCTCATATTTCAGTTTCTTTCTCAAAGGGACCACCTCACTTTAACCTACAATAGCAGCAATTCCAAAGCCTAACTAACAATAGTATGAAGAAAGGAATTGGTCATTCCGCTAGTCTACTCAAATTTGAAGCAGCAGTTGTCTTCTTTGCCATGGATACACTAGTTGGCAATGAATTATTTGCCCTGGGAGACTTCAAGGCCATGCATGTCTATTAGCACAAAAATGGTAAATGCATTCACTCCCCGTTGTGCATATGCTAGGTTGGCAATGTGTTATTTGGAGCAAGAGGAGTTCAAGCCCATGCATGTTCTTTTTTTACACAAGCTTGCAACAAGCATTCATTCTTCATAGTACAAGTGTTGTGGCATTTTCCATTTGGAAACAAAGGAGTTGTGCTTTGTGGGACTATGAGCTTCATAAGGAAAATTAAATATATATATAAAAAGAACAGAAGAACAAGAAGAAGAAAGCTACACACAGAGCTCTTAAATCAAGAGAATATGATATATCGATCGATAACAATGAGACTGAATTCCGAGGCTGATTTCATGAGTCCAAACTTTGTTGGCTTTTGACATATGGAGGATAATTGTAACTGATGCTGGACAAGGTAAGATGAGAAACTATCTGTCATGCGAAGGAACAAAGCAAATTGAACTTCCATGAGAGTGGGTTCTGATTGTCCCAAGTGAGCGTGGAAAAAGATGGAATTTGATATCATTTCAGCATGTGGTTGCACTAGAGCCTTTGCCTTTGAAATGAAATTTGTATAAAGATTAGGACTCAGGTTACAAAGAATTGATAAGTTCTCCAATAATGTTTTTGAGGCGTTTTTTCCGTTATTTTTAAATCTTTTCATTCTCTCAATCACTCAAATACCGTGTAACTCAACGAGAAAATCATACTAATGACTTAGTCATGTGTACTACAGAAGTTGAGCTGATGGTGGAAACGTCAAAGTACCGATTTTGGATTTAATCTAAAACAATAAAATATTGAAACGTTAAATTCTTTATGCTTTGAATTGAATAGCAAAAAAAAAAAAAAAAAAACAACTAAATATTATCGCTCTAGCCTATAATCCCTCCCTATTACAAATAATCTGATAATGCTGATTAAATAAGATAATAGAGCAAATTTGGCTTGATTTCACCTGCGTTGCTCACTCATAGCAGGAGGGAACATATAAAACAAGTGATTGTTTTTTATCCCTTATGTTACCGAATAGATTTTGAGGTACAAATATTTGAGTAGCATGGAAATGAACTTTGATCATAGTCTCTAAAAAAGGAATCCCTCCACACTGAAAAATTCGCGAAAAGCTATTGAGTTTCTGCTTTAATAAGAAAAGGAAAGACTCAGATAGTTGAATTTCGTCTAAAAAATGCTTAATGGGGTTACCATGTTAATTCCCTACATCGTTCTCAAAACACTTTGCTCGGCAATGGTTATCTCTGCATGGTTAACGTGCATGTGTTAGTTTTAGGTGACTGAGATTATGACCAAGAAATCAAGGGAATCTTGGATCCTATGGAAAGCCTCAATTATGAATAACGAGTTGCTGGTTTATCTCACACATAAAGTGATGTCGCCTATTCAAATAATACAAGAAAGCCCACTGATGGATGAAACTACACTAACTAACAGGATATACGTTCAGAACAGGATACGAATATAACAACGTGCCATGATCGAACTTCTTATACTACAAATAAGAAACCAAAATCATGCAGAATATGGACCATCGAAACGACACAGAAGCCAGGACGGCAGCTCACAGCTGTTGGAGGCAGGACCAAGACCAGAATGGCTCAATAACTTTAGCTACTTGTTAAACTACTTTTCTATTTCTTCGAAAAAACTTAAGCTACCATGTAAGATTGGACCTTTGGACCATCAAACAATTTTCATATCCAATGATCTGATTTTGTTCTTCCGGTTAAATCCAGGCTTTCTGCTTCCTAAAGCACAATATTTTTTGTACCCCAACTATGACTCAAACATGGATAAGACCCCCAACCTTGTTGAAATGCGCCGAATCCCAAAGTGAAAATTGGGATTAGACAGGACCTAAATTTGAACATCATCTAGGACGTTGTATGGGGAGAAAGTTTAACCTGAATATACCTTAACCTACTTCGGCCTTGATGACGAAAAAGAAACGAAAGCAATGACATTAAATAGGCGTAGAAGAAAGAAGCCAAAGATAACGGCAAAACCTGGTGTTGTCTTGCTGCAGAGAACAACGGGATTGCCTTTGCTGAAACCTTGAAGTGAAATTTGCCAGCTATGGCCATAGTTAGGTCCTCCACTGTCCTGCGATTGTACGCAATGTGCAAAAGGGTTGGTGGCTGGCTTTCACTCTTTCTAAAACCCCACATGCACGTTTGCTCAACACCCTGGAACTTCACATCTACAGTACCTACGAGCAGCATAAATGAAGCATGAGATTCGTCACAAACATTAATGTATTCTGTTTATTAGAAAGAACATGAATATGTTAGTTGAGTCCATCACTCCATTCGATACAGGCTCTTACGATATGAACTCGTCTATTAGCTACTTTTTGAAGCATGGTTACCAATAACACAAGCTGTGTGGAGTAGTCCAGCTCAGTGCGAATTCCACTAATGGCCTTATATACAATTCAGTGTCCCACGTAAGACGTATCAGTAGTAAATAGATGCCGTAAAATGTCCACATTAACAGCTTTTGTTCAGAACTCAGGAAGTTCATCTGATAAAATTAGGCAACTCATATCCAGAAAAAACATGTAATGTCATACTCATGTTGATCGCAGGACACAGAGCATCCACAAGTTGCCAAGGATATGCAAGCTAGGCAAGGAAGAATAAAGATAGGCAACATGAAACAGAACTAGATCGAGCAATAAAAATCGATAAGCCGGCACTTAGTAATGCTTAGAATCATGTTACTATGGGAGACTACTTAGCACCACTTTGCGGCTCACCAGACCATCGCAAAGCAGCATTAATTCTGATCAGCTCATTGTGGCATAGTATTAATCATAACGCCAAAAGCTTCATGATCATAGAGAGGAGGCCGTCGCCGGAAGGTGTTCTAATTTTAAACCATCCTTGGTGAACTGACTGAAACAGATCACAATCAGCATCCAAAATCACCAGGGACTCGACAACATTACGGAGCACCGTAATAGAACCAATCAACACCATTCTTAATCCAAATAAACATCACAGTACAATCAAAGCCATCCGATCGAGGCCTGCATTTTCTCGAACAGAAAACGCCACCAACACCAGACCACGAAGCCCTAGCGATTCCCACATCCGACAAGAACAACGTGAAATCAAACATCACCGAAACCCATGCAATGCAACGAATACGAAATTCAACACTATATTCGATGGAGAAAAAGAAGGATACTAAAATACGAGAGCGTCGATCGATGAGCATACCAGTATCGTCTTGCCTCGTTTGCTGATGACGGCGTCGGCGAACGACGCAGTGAGAGGCGACGGGCATGGCGAAGAGATAGCCGTTAGGGTAAAGCTCATTCGTATGAGTGGAGTGAACGCGACGTTCGACCGATGACGGCAGCGCGGCGACAGATATGTTTCACAATTGCACTTTGACGAATTATGTTCCAATCACTTTCACAACTACTCAATCATCTTAAAAGAATTGTACGGGAGTGGAATAGACATATTCTTTTCTGCTTCGGACCCAAAATTTACAAAATAGAGTCGCTATGCTACATATACCACGGTCAGTCGCAACATTCTGTCAGCAAAACTTCAGTTGCATGACATATAACCATAGCAGGATGAGACATCCCTTCCAGAATCACTCAAATCCGAGGCGGTGGTTCACAACCTGTCTATGGACAAGCATTTCAAGATCTGACGGGTATTTGTTAATTACCCAGGAATAACATTGCTGAGACCATAACTGAGTCTCCCTTCATAATATGAACACAGTGGCATGCTACTGCTGAACCATCAGCTCAGCTGTTTGCACGTGAACATCATTAGAGAAGCAGCTGAGTGTGAACAGCGTCAAGCGTCAATGGCATATGATGCCGTAAACACAAAAGAGAAGAGATCGTGGTAAAGCATCCGTTTACCAAATTGAACCTGCAATGCTCATGTAAAATTCATGAAACCAGGCAGGAGACATCCCCAGGCAGATTGATTATGAAAGAGTGTCTCGAAAGAATCGTCTAATCGAACCGAACATACGGAGAAGCTACCTCAGTCTGGCCAAAATTCAGTTCCACTCCATTCTGATCCTGAGGGATTCTTCTCCCTTGGGAGTTTCTACACAACAAGCACACTACAAAGAATGAAATAATTTTTGCTCTAACGTAGTGTGGGAATTGCTGATCCTCGAAGCCAGTTAGTGATTATCCATCTTCTGCGGCATGTTGTTCCTGGGTTCGTTCCGTTCAGCTCACTTGTTGCTGGTTAACATACACCGGATAGGCTCCATAGGGAGCGACAGCTGCTGCTGCGTACATGTTTGGGTCATAAAGATGAGGCATAGCATAGCCGTAGCCATCATGCATATGTCCTCCATAATATGCCCCATTCCATTGATCCCCAAAGTCTCCTCCTCTCGTCTACAGAAAAGAAAAGGAACATGGATCAAACAATGGTTTATTTTGTTGTTCCTTCACCTCAATACATAGAATATGTTTCTGATAACTGTGGTCATCCTTTGATAACTGCCCCGATTGCTATCGGTTATAAATAGAAAGGAGTGGTGAACATGAGCCTAGAGGAGAATGGAGATTGACCGAGATTGTACAAGTGCATAAGCAGGCACCTGTTTACTAGCAGGATGGTTGCGGCCCCAAGAAAGTCGCACAGTTTGATTGCCGATCACCTTCCCATTCAACTTCTGCAACGCCTCGACAGCATTGCTCCTGAAGAAAAACGATCCAGTAAAATCCACTACAATATTGCTACAATGCAAGAAATTAACGAGACAAAAACACTGCATACAGGTCACCTGTTAGCAAACTGCACAAATCCACACCCTTTATCCCTTATTACTTTAACCGAAACAATGTCACCAAATTCAGAGAAAGGTTGTCTAAGATCGTCATCTGTAACACCAGGATCCAGTGCTCCAACAAATATCTGAACAGAAGTGAAAACTTCAGAACACTAACAACATATAAAGCAACCAAATTGTAATCTGTTCAAATGGAGTGTAATGACTCGAGAATGCACCGTTGTATTTGTTGAATCTGCGTCAGCTGGTGAGGAACCATTCGCTGCATGTCCACCTGGAGAAAAAGGCGTGTACATGAGCAAAATAGAACGCCAGTAAATGAGAAACATCTGATACCCTACTGATTTTCAGCCAAAAACTATGTATAAAAAAATAAGAACTAGAATTACCTTGCTGATACCCTACTGATTTTCGTGGAGTTGCAGCACCGATTCTCATGGCCCTACTTGAACAATAGACTCCGTTCATCTCATTCATGGCCTGAGCCTTCTCATTCTCGTCTCCAAACCTCACAAATCCATAGCCTTTCGACCTCCCAGTGTTGGCATCAATGACTACTTTTGCAGCTTTAACAGAAGAATACTTACTTGCAAACGTCTCGTGCAGTAAAGAATCGGTAACATCTGGGGCTAAGTCTCCGACAAATATTGAAAGATCAGAACCATTGTCGTTACGCTTTTCACCTGTGCTAAATGTCGCCCAGTTCAAGCGATAAAGCTGGTCAGGAGTATGAAGCATTGGAGTTCCAGCATGACTCTGCAGAACTTTCTCAGCTGTAGCATGTGAGTCGAATTCCACAAATCCATATCCTTCTGGAGCACCAGTGTGCTTGTTGCGGATAACTTTTATAGAAGTTATCTGCATTGTTCGTCAAACAGATATATACAAAAAGAAATGTTTAATGACTGTCGAAACATACAAATCTTTTATGTGCCATAAAATATCTAATAACTTGTACAGCATTAGCAAGTTTTCCCACCAACACACCCATAAAACAAAAACAGAACACAATAAACCTCAATAAGATCTCAAATCCTATGATGAAAACCAAAATTACGATACAAAGCAAATGGCACCACAATCGAGAAACTTATAAGATTGCTTACTTGGAAATTGTCAAAACGTAAGATGGATTTGCAATTCCATAAAGAGAATGAAGGGAAAGAGGGAAAATGCACAAGCAGAGAATCAAACTAACTTTATCATGACGCAAATGCAATGACAGGAAGACTAGGATTGTGGAACCCTGAACCCTGATCTCTTAAACTTCAAAGAACCACAAAACATTTCAAAGAGAAATAAACACTTATGCTGCGTTTCAAACTTAGGAATGATTTGGAGATGGAATGAAATGCAGTATTCTACAGGAATGAAGTGCGGATTGGAATGAGTTGATCCATTCCATCTAAGCTGCTTGGTCGACACAGTCAAAATGGAATGCTCTAATTATGAACACAGCTACAAATGAATTTTAAATCAACTTGATATTATGATTTTATATTTGACAATAATTACAAATAAAATTAATAATGTCAAAATAAAATACCTTTAATTTATTAAATAAATTTGAGAGAATTATCTATTAGTCATCAAAACCTAAAATATTTATCAATTGATCATACCCCTTTGTCTTATTTACCAATTAATCATCCACAAAAAATAAAAGATTTCAATTCAATAAGAAAAGACAACAAATCATTTCTAAATCAAACCAAATCAAACCAAATGACAATTAATAAGTTAAGGGTAACTTCTTGATAAATAAAATTTTAAAAATAAGACCTATTGATAATTTACACAATAAATTTTAAGGAAATTCTCCCTAAAATAAAATCAAAATAAATTGAATTGAGTTATAATTAAAACAAATTAAAATAAATTGAGATTCAATTATTTATATTTTTTAATTATAAATCAATCATAATTATTTTATTTATATTATATTTTAATTAATTCTATTTATTTTTATTTTTTTATTTTAATTCAATTGTGATTTGTTTATTAATTTAATGTTTTGTTATATTTTTAATTTATCTTAATTAAATTTGTTAAGGAATAAATAAAATTTAAAAATATAAATTCGATTTCATTCCTTAAGGAATCTATGATTACGGACTCTCTAGGCCGGAGTCAAAAGCACCACATTGCAAGGAATGCGATTACGGACGGAAAGGGATAGTCCTATTCCATGTGTAAACCAAACGCAATTTTTCTTATTTCGTCGGAATAACACATTCCATTCCGTCCTCCATTCATGCTATCCAAACACTACCTTAGTTCCATCTCAAAAATAATATAGCAAGCTAGAAGCTTCTACAGGAAGAATTACTGGGAAAGGGAGCAACAATGTGACGTAATAAATGAACTCAATGAAATAACGACACACAGTGTTCAGGCAACAACTTCATCCGTGGGGAGTTCACACGGGACGGGAAGGGGATGAGGTAGAATTGGCGGGGTAAGAACCGAGATCCCAATGTGCCCGAAATCCGCTCTGCCCATTCCAGCCAACAATATGTTCGGCTCCAAAACACTCAATAACAAACCAATTTACTGAACACTACATATCAAACTGTTGACGTTCCATTCTCCTCACATTTTCAGGGATTCATAACATGCTTGAAAATTCTATCTTGACGCCAACAAATTCAGAGGAACGTCACAGAAGATGAGTAGCAGAGAACACCATCTTGCAAAGAAACAATGTCAAAAAGCCTTGCTGAGAACAGAGGCACAAAGCCACACCATCCTCCACAAAACCTTAATAGTTCAAGCTAGTAAGTGACAGTGCACTCACTTATCAGTATCAAGAGTCATCAATGCCCATCTGTTGTTGCTTTGAACAGTTCAGCTCCAACTCCAAGTAGGAGTAACCATCGACCCCATTATACTATCCAAGAATCCAACATTCACTTCATTCTATTCTTTAAAGCATACTGATCCTAAATTGATTCAAGTTTGAACACAATCACATTGAACCAAGAAGACAATGAACTATAACTAAAGAAACTCGTAGATTTGCAACATTCAATTACATGACGCACAATGATTGGGACACTAGTTACGAGAATCGTACTTAAACGGGAAAAGCACAATTATTCAATATTATCCTTCCTCCTAAAAATCCCAAATTTCCAAAACAAGTAATCGAAGGGTGAATAAAGAAAGCACTTTGAAACCACCAACTCTGCAACTAATGTAATCAATGCAATCCAGGCATTATTACCCATATAGATAGGTAAACAACCCAGCAAACCATAAATAATAGTGTGAAATAACTGATACTAGTATGAAATAACAGTTAGCTAACACAAACTAATAGGCCCGGCAATACTAAACGCAACCGCGACAGTCACGTGTGTACGATCAATTCTGTGATTGCTCAGCTGAACCAATATCTAAAAGCAACTATGAAAAGATTGAACTTAGTATTCATTCCAAATTAGGCAATTGGCATCACTGAAGGAATGATCAACTCATCAGTCAGATCACAACGCCAAAAACAGGAACTGTCAACATCTCTAACAAGCGTACAAGTACATCACTATATTATCATAAGAATCATCACACAATCAATACAAATCAATCACATTGACTGATTCTCAAACTAATAAGACCTAAATTTCATAACTTTCACCAAAAATAAATAAATAAATGTCAACGAATCCAAAAAAGAACACCAAGAGATCAAGAAACAGAAACAAAACAGAATAGAACCAGGAAAAAAAAATCCAAGGATGAGAAATCAACCTCTCCAGCAGAAACAAAGCATCTGTGAAGATAATACTCATCCATCCAATGCAGCAAATCCCCCACCCAAATCGTCTTATTCTCCCCAGTCGCCGCCGCCGCTGCCGCATCACTCCGCTGCTGCTTTTGACCATGCCCTCCACCGCCGCCTCCCCCTCGATGAGGTGAAGGCGGCGGGGGCGGACCCTGCATATAATGATGAGGATGAGGATGACGATGGACCCCATGGGGATGATACCCCGCCGCGGCCATATAATGAGACGGCGGCGGCGCAGCATAATGCTGCGGCGGCATCATGTGGTGCTGCATTACCATCCCTGGATACTGCATCGCCATCCACTGCTGCTGTGCCGTCGCCGCTGCCGCCCCCACTTCTCCACCACCACCGCTCCCCGCCACCGCCGCCTGATTACTCTGATCAGACCCACTATTCATCTCTCAAAATTTCGAGAAAATAACAGAAACCCACTAGGGAAATGGAGAGAGAAATCGTGGGCAGTGATCAAAATTGGGAATGGAGCGGCGATGGAGAGGTGGGTTTGTTTTGGGATTGTGGGCTGTGTGTGTTGGAGGAGAAGAATAAGGTGAGGTTTGCCCTTGTGGGGTGACGATGGTGGTGTGATCGCCGTTGGATTAAATGCGGGAAGTCAGA
>JAOVYX010016273.1:0-25196 GCA_035668315.1 Drosera spatulata | reverse complement strand
GCGGGAAGATCGGCCAATTCTTCGAGGGCACACCGATCAAAGGACACATCCGCTACACCGAGGCCCGTATCCTCTACTATGTCAACATCCTCCAAAATATTTCATAAGTTAAAAGACATCCTTACTTGGGAATGGAAGAGGTGGGTACGGTGGGAATATGAACAAAATTGTCATGGCGTTTGAAAGAAAGTCTGACCGACCGACCGACAGACAGTGACAGACCGCACGACGCTGGCATCGATAGACCAAAAGGGGGACAAAATCGCCTTTCGCTTTCACTCAAGGGTGGAAAATGTAAAGAGAGAGAGAATGGTGGATCTCCTTGGGGCCCATATTTATAGGGGAACCAGAGGGAAGATGAATTGACGTTTGAAAAACCCTAATTCCAACACGTCCGATTCCGCTACGACACTCCCAAAGACCACCTAAGTGCCATGGTAAATAACCTAAAATTGTGAGCTCGTTAATTCTTTTTCAAATATTTAATATTGAGACGAACACAGGATAAAACGTACAATGTAACGTAAAGTCACGCGTTAGGACGAAAAGTTTTTCAGAACCATATTCTAGATAGAAATATGAACTCGTAATAAAATTCTAAGAATTTTGGTATATTTATGTTAACGATCAGTGAAGATATTTTTACCATACATAATTCTAAGGGATGACGAAATCCTAAAACTATCCTAATCCAACCAAACGGAATACGCCACATGGACACCCCACTTTCCCCCTTATCCCTTCCTTCCTCCCTCTCCGACCTCTTCGCCGTTCCTCCCACACTTCCCTCAGCTACCATATGAAAACCTTTCCCACTAGCCACCCCTCTCCACTCCACTGAAACCGCCACCCACACCGCTGTCGGACGCAACCGCCAGCCTCTCCCCGCTTCCTTGCCTTTTCTTCCTTCCTTTTTCCTGTCCCCCATAGCCACCAACCATCGCCCAGCCTTCCTCCCCCGCCAGCCAGCAGCCCCGCACCCTTGCCGCCGTCACAGTCGGCCACCAACTCTCCCTTCTTCCTTTCCCCCACCCAAGGTAACCTTACCCCTCTAATTTCCCAGGGAGTGAACTGAGACGTGTTATGCGCGCGAGTGTTTGTGATGTGTGGTGATGGTTTGCTAGAATTCTGTTTTCTTGATTGCTGTGATGTGGACTGTGGTTGTCGTGGAACTATGATCCGCTTGTTGCGGTGAGTTTGAGGATGGTGATGATGTACGGGCAATCGGGTGGTTTAGGGTGATCGCTGTTGGATTAATGATCTATATAACGATTGTGTGACGAATGTAAACTAAAGATAAATATGCTGTATAATAATGAAATTGTCAATTATCGATAAAATGAAAACGTACGAACAAACGAAATCATTAATGTATAATGTTAATCATAAAGGTAATAATGAATCACACCAATAATGAAATTAGAGCGCCCTAACATTGCAACGTTCGTGATATGAACAAATAATATGATTGATGCCTCAGGAATTTTCAAATAGTAAACGAAAATTAGATAAGTGAGATGAGATGGCCGAAATATGTTTTAACCCAAATAAGGACGTTGAGCCTTCTATGAAAGGTGGGTGCTGGTGAGGGAGGAAAGATTAGCTTTCCCTGTTATGTGTACATGGTACTATCATTGAAGCATAGGGCACTACCTTGCACAGTTTACAGGGACCCGAGGTTGCGATAGGGTTTAGCCACCCCTGGAAAATCGAGTGCTGGACAGTTGCTTACAGGGAGCCAAACGACGATACATTGATGTGGTCGCAGATTGAAAGTGAAAGGAATCTCCACTTGTTCGCGTACAGAGCTATTATTCTAACGAAATCACGCGTTTTGATTCAATATATTAAAGTTGAAAATGTAAATAATGGGAAGTAAACATGTGAATGGGTAAACAGAATGATTGGACGTAAAAGAACCGAAAGTTGAATTGATAATAATAATAATAATAATAGGGTTTTAATATATTGCCAAGGTGACAACTATGAACATGCTACTGTCCTAGCACGTGTAGTCACATCGTTGGCGGTACCCGAGGTCTACTGAGCATCAATTTTGCACATGAGTTTCTCTTTTCTTTATCTCTTTTCTTTTAATAGGTTCAGGTGATGATGGCTAGGTCTTTGAGTAGGTGCGTGCTGATGGCGGTGCCCCCGTAAAAATAATGATGTTGTGTTATAATATTTGATTTGTCTAGTCAAACACTGAATGCCTATAAAACTGAACATCTTGTACTGTTTTTTGCCACTAGAGTTAATGTACTAAAATTTCGTGTGTTAATAAATTCTCGGGTTTGTAATGTATGATGATTGGTATTCTGTTTTCAGCAGTGAGGTTTGTATTATGGATTAATTGGTCATGGCTTCCTAGTACGTTCTTATCGTACACCCTATCTTAAAGGTTATGTTGCTACGGACTCCGTCTATAGCTGCACTAACGTCACGTGCCAGTTAAGCTGGAAAAATTATCATTGCATTTCACTATGTCAAAAGAGACGAAGGTTAAAAGGGACGAAGGCGAAAAGCCAAAGGGAAAGAGAACTACCTGGCCTCCGGTTGGTCTCTATGTCCTGCGTCCATCCTGGACTGGAGGGAACACTACTTGCTACGAACTGACCAGTTCCCCAAGAGAAGCCCTCAGCACGACTCGCTGATGGCAAGGGGCCTATATTTGGAACCCAAAAAAGTCCTCAAAACAAGGCACGACTGGTAGATCGCCTTCGGGGAAGACCCAGATTGGGCAGAAGACCTCAGATCGAGGTGTGAGCTGTAAATTACATTACAGAAAGGCTTAGAATGGAACATAGACCACAGGCAGGGCACGGGGGCAGAGCATCCCTCGAAATGCTTATTGGCACGCTTAACCCTTGAAGTGGGTAGATCTCTTGAAAGAGGTTCGACTAGGCAGATCGCCCTCAACAGTTTAGGTTTCATCAATGGCCTAAGAAAAAGAAGTGTTTATGGACAGGCAGTCCTCGGCTCTATCCCAACCAACGAAGTGCAGCCTAATCAATCCTCCTGTTCAACCAGACTGGTTTTTCCAGTAGGCTCGGGAGGGCATATGGTGGTCACCCCAAAACTCCCTAAATGATAAATCCTAAGGAGTTAGGCCCAAATGAGGGATTAGGTCCAAAAAGTAAACAAACAAGGAAAGCCCGCTCAAAATGGGGGAGACACCTCCCATTTTCCAACAATGGTATCTCCTTATTCATTACACTCCTCATTCAATTCCTCTCTCACCTGCTTCTGGGACTGACTTGAGCTTCAAAGCGGGTGTCCAAGTTCAAACTCTCGATCTTCAATCCAACGTGTTTTGTTCGGTTCTGGTTTGCAGGCAGTCGGTCTCACAAGAATCTCTTCGGTCGGTCTACTCAGACCTACTGGACTCTGTCTAGTCAACTCCGGATTAACTGTGACATAACAGTTTGCTTTAGCCTATTCATAAGGCCGAGCCCACCCACCCACACACACTCACACACTTTATAGGCTATATCACTATATGACTATACTCTGAGAATTACAACTATGTTTATATTCATGTGGTATAAGGTCATTTTCTTATTTTAGCCAAGGCGATAAGTATTCAATTGATACCATTACGACACACTAGGGCATATGTCACAGACATTGTAATGTTCTGTGGATTAACATATCCTTCAATTATTAGTCTTGTTAGGTTATAGATCGTGCCATTACATCTCATTCCAATACTATTTTCAAGTCATTGATCTTGTGCCAACGAGTGCATCAACTAGTTATCAAACATTGGTGTTGGAAGAGAGAACTTATCTCTTTTATAAATGGTTCCTTGAGTTGACCATTTAAATTCATATTGTTTCTATATAAGAAACATAAGGATCAATTTTCACATTTAAGTTTAGGAATCAACTCAAATTTTATCTTCGATATTCAATTTTATGTTGGTTCATCCTCTCTAGGATCATTGAACCAATGGTTCAAAACTAAGCTTATTCTATCGGGTTGATAGTGAAAAAGTAGATCCTCACATAACAACAACATTAAGTTTCTCTTTCCTAACACTCTTGGAAAGACTTTTGTGTCATGTGCTTCTTCTTTTTTTTTTTTCTAGAATAATTTTTAAATGAAATTAGATTCTCATCAACGAGAATATTGGTTCTCAAAGTCGAGATTCACTGGACGTCAAGGTTATTGATCAAATCATAAATAATTATTTGTCCTAGAATCCATCTTATGCATTCCAATTTTACTACTCATCACAAGAGATAGTCGCTCCACAAATTTAGAATGATCTCAATAGAGGAATACTTAGTACTCCATTTTCATTTTGTCTTTTAACTATAGCCCAACAAAATCACGGTCTCAACTGTCATATTTTATTCTTGAAGTTCTCAAATACCCCCGAAGGTATACAAACCCCCCACAACCGGTACTAAAAGTCTCGACATAGCTTGTTGTAAGAGTAGAGGGGGGAAGTGGGGGATGAATAGTCTTTTTTTTGAAACTTACAATCTAATCAAAAATAGATTGACAGTAGAGTTGTTCAAAGGTTATTGTAGTAGAGCGAAACCTTACTGAAGTGAGGTTGATTCCTTTTAGTTTTGTACTAAGTCAAACTTGATTAACAGTAGGGTTATATGAACTGAAAGCACTAATGTAAACGCACAAAGATTTTTATACTGATTATGCAATATAGCTAAAATACGACTATATCCCTTACTCCAGATTTTCCTTGATTATCAATGTGATAAATCAAGAGGATAGCACTAAGTGTGATTGTTTTTTTGCTCACAACCAACCTGTCACTTTACGTCGTGTAAATGACAATACAAACTAAAACCCAAGAATGTTTTTTCTCCTCTACAAGACTTGAAACGGCTTCTTGATCTTGTTTATTGAACACTAGTGCTATACAAACTCTGCTTTCAATAGCTAGCTCAAACCTTCAGCTATTAACCTCTTCCCCAGTTCACTTGAAGCCTTATTGCAGTTGTTTTTGAAAGTAAAGGAGATTCAGCAATTCAAAGGTTCTCAAATCTTTGGCATTGCCTCTATATTTGTAGGCAATCCCAAATTTCTAACCTTTGTTGAACTAATCCTTTCTTGAAACATCACTTTCATTCTATCGTGAAATCATATTCACAAACCCGTGACCTCTGATGTGGATGCAGAGAAATACGCTGACACAGTACAAAAGGCAACACGTGAACTTTGACTTCTTCTGAATCGTTATGTAGAACTCAGCCTTACTGTTCTACAGTATTGTTGCAGTAACCTTTTTCTCACAGAAAAATTCAGGATCAACCATTCCTTACGGCAGAAGCCCAAATGCCCAAGCCTTACTGTCCCTTTACTCATGACCTCAATGTTGCCAACCTTGCTGCATTCATTTCTAAACCCTCCTTACTGCGTTCCTCTCTGAATCAGCCTCGCTAATTTTTTCAAGTCCATTTCAAAGATTGAGTAGAAGGTTAGCCACTATGGGGTAATTTCGCTGGACACTGATGTGTGTGTAAACACACGTATTTTATTCATGTTGAACCTATTGTTTTGTCGTATTTGAGTTCTTTATTTCATGTTTTTAGTTTAGTTTATATTTTTGGACTTAGATATTACTGTTTGCACATTTTCATTGTAGATTTGACTAAGAAAAGCAACTTTTGGCAATTCATGAATTGGATGGAAGAAGGTTGAAGATGATTGTGATGAAGTGTGATGATTTGACAATCAGTCATGATGATTTTGATGATTTCTGATGATACTCACATGCATTGGATGATGATGTCAATGTTCAAAATTGTTTGGAGCAGTTTTTGAGCTAAACGGATGCATTGGAGGCTTATTTGAGCGAGGATGATCCATAAAAGTTAAACGACACATAGACGATGATTCGGGGCCATTTTGAGGGTGCAAATGATGTCATTTGAAGTGTATTATGTTGATAGGACAGAGTTCAAAACGAAAAAACTGATGTTCTTGGTGATTTGCTGGACTGTAACTTTACACCCTCTGTTACGAGCTTTACAGTCATAAATCTCAAAGTTTTGAGTAGCCAAACAGTGTAAAGATTGTTACAAGTGCCCTGTAACGGCCATTATACAGGTCAAATGTTCAGATTCAATATGTTTCGTTCAAATTTCGAATGGTTTTTCGGGTTTTTTATAAATACCCGTGTATTTTTTTTCATTTTAAGAGGGAGATTAGGGTTTTCTTCCAGGGCTTTTCGGCCTCTTTTGTCCTCTCAAAATCCTAGTTTAGATTATTGTTTTTCTACACTTTTGGAGACCGGATCTTGGTGTAATGCTTTGGTTCTCTTTAATTCGTCATCGTATCTTCGTTCTTCAACGCTGTATTATCCTCTTTCTCTGTTTATTTACAGTTATGGTTGTGATGATACGTGTAATGATGATTTATGTGATGATGACTGATATAGTGAGTGAGTAATTATATAGTAGGGATAGATTAATGAAGTTCTAGCTAATACGGATCATGAGATGAGATAGATCACTGAAACCAGTTTCGTATGTTAAGATTGATGCATGAAATCTGACCTTAATCCATTATATGTTATGATATCAAATAGCTTAATCACCTATTGATGACATAACTTAGCTATTAATCGTGCTAAGTGATTATATTGGTAGTAAAGTAAAAATTCATGATTTAAACTCATTGTCATGATGTTATAATTGATTACATGTGAACATGATAATTTAAGCTCATTGTTATTAATTTTCATGTTTGGAATATTCTCTTTGTTTGATTCAATTTATTTATTTTTAGCATATACGAGCTCATCGGTATGCTAGGGATAGATAGATTAGGTTAATTATACAAACTCATTGGCAATTAATAATCTAGCGAATGTGATACTTTATGCCCAAAGGTATCACGGCCAAACCTATCTAAATAACGAATCTATATGATATTCATCCATGATTGATACTAAAAAGTTAGAACGTAATTAGTCGACCTCCTTACCTTTTTATCACATAAGAAAACACCTCAATCCATTTTTTTTCAATAAGTTTAGATTATTTTAGTTTATATTCAATCATTTAATTAGTTTCATCAGTAAAAAAAAAAAAAAACCCCCCCAAATGTTAGTTTTCATATTTAGAATAGTTCTTTATAATGACGAAAAAGAAGAATAAATAATATTACGACCGTTCCTATGAGTTCGACCCTTACTTCCACCACTACTTTATTTTAAATATTTTTAGAGTGTAAGTGAGTGCATATAAATTCACATTTGACGTGTGTACGACAGCACGCATCACTAATTCATTAATCAATTTTTTTTATTTTTTTTATTATTGATTGAGTTAGGAATTGATAGTTTATTCAAAAGATATAAACGTGACGCATCTGATTCAATATAAGACGAAGCATCTCAAGGGCCCATTTAACAAGACTCCGAGTTATTATCATCTGAACCGATCGAAGAGACTCGCGCACAAGAAGCTGAGGATGATCGAATCTCTCCACCGCATATAGATTTGAACCTCGAAGATAAACTTGTGGCTGATCCGGGCTCAAGACCAACTATAATGGTGTATGATGTTCTAAAGGGAGAGAATATACGATGCAGTATGATCCGTTAAACTGATTTTTCTGGCCAGCTATGCAGATTCAATGAGAAGTGGTATCAAGAGTATAGTGGTTGGCTAGAATATAGCATATATAAAGATGCAGTATTTTATTTGTATTGCTATCTATTCAAACCTGGTCAAGGTCGTCAAGGGGGTGAAGATGCATTTTCTGGAGATGGTTTTTGAAATTGGAAGAAGAAGGAGAAATTAGATGTACATGTTGGAGATCATAACAGTCTTCACAACAATTGTGCATGAGCTTGCCAAGATCTACCGAACCACGAGCAACACATTGATATCACTCTTGCTAACATTTATGATCAAGAAAGGATAGATTATCGCTTGCATTTGCTGTCATTCGTTAAATGCACGAGGTGGCTTTTATATCAAGGATTACCTTTCCGTGGTCATGATGAGTTAGAGGGATCAAATCATCCTAGATTATTTCTCTCTCTTTTGCAGTTTCATGGTGAAAATATAGAGAGCGTTGGGAAGGTTGTTCTAAAAAATGCTCCTATAAACAACAAACTGATTGTACCATCTATCCAAAAAGAGATTTCCAGGCCTGCTGTGTTTTTGACAACGAAGGCTATCATTCAAGATCTCGGCTGTGAAAAATTCTCGTTTTTAGGTTATAAGGCTCGTGATGTTTCAATCAAAGAACATATGGGGGTTGCTTTACGTTATGTGAATAAACATGGTTGCATCGTTGAGCGATTTTTGGGTATTGTCCATGTTGCCGATACTATTACAAGGTCATTAAAAGCTATTATCGAAGCCCTTTTTACAACACATGAATTGAGCATGTCGTGTATTTGTGGCCTAGGCTATGATGGAGCTAGAAATATGAGAGGAGAGTTCAATGGCTTGAAAAGCTTGATATTAGCAGAGAATAAATCAGCTTTTTATGTTCATTGTTTTGCTCACCAATTGCAGTTGACACTTGTAGCAGTTGCCAAGAAACACAAGTAGCTTTGTTCTTTCTTTGATTATCTCACTATATTAACAAATCTTATAGGTGCTTCCTGCAAAAGGAAAGACATTCTTCAAGAAAAATAAATACAAAAAGTGCTAGAAGGAATTGATAATGGTGAAATAAGAACTGGGTGAGGTCTCAATCAAGAAATAACTTTGAAGAGACCTGGTGATACGCATTGGGGATCACACTATGCTACACTCATGAGTTTGATTACATTATTTTCCCCTATAATGGAGGTGCTTGATTTCATAGCTCAGGATGTTGGGTTGGATAAAAGGATTGAGACAAGTACTTTGATGCATTTTATATAAGACTTTGAGTTTGTGTTCCTCATGCACTTGATGAGAAACGTTCTTGGTGTCACAAATGATTTGTCTCAAATATTGCAAAGGAAAAATCAAAACCTTGTGAATACTACGATTCTAGTCAATGTAATCAAGCAACGGTTACAATGCATGAGAAACTCTAGTTGGGACGATTTGCTTTAAGAAATGTGTAGTTTTGGGAAGCAAATGATATCGTCATCCTAAATATGGAAGATTTGTATCTGCCTTAAGGAAAACCACGATGAAAAATGGAGCAAATGATAAACCTTCATCACTATAAGGTTGAGCTGGTAAATTCTGTCATAGATAGCCAGCTTCAAGAACTTAATGATCGTTTTCATCATGAGTTTGATTACATTATTTTCCCCTATAATGGAGGTTCTTGATTTCATAGCTCAAGATGTTGGGTTGGATAAAAGGACCGAGACAAGCACTTTGATGCATTTTATGCAAGATTTTGAGTTTGTGTTCCTCATGCACTTGATGAAAACTTTCTCGATGTCATAAATGATTTGTCTCATGCAATGCAAAGGAAAGATCAAGACCTTTTGAATGCTATGATTCTAGTTAGTATGAGCAAGCAACGGTACAATGCATGAGAGACTCTGATTGGGACGATTTGCTTCAAGAAACGTGTAAATTTTGGGAAGCAAATGATATCGTCATCCCAAATATGGAAGATTTGTATCTGCCTCATGGAAAATCACGACGAAGAATGGAGCAAATGACAATCCTTCATCACTATAAGGTTGAGCTGGGAAATATTGTCATAGATAGTTAGCTTCAAGAACTTAATGATCATTTTACTAATGTTAATATGCAATTGCTTTCATGTATAGCATGTTTTGATCCAAGAGACTCTTTCATCGCATTTGATAAGAAGAACTTGGTACAATTTGAGGCGTTTTATCCTATGGATTTTGATGATAGAGAACTCTTGGCGTAGGATAATCAATTAGAGAATTACATCATTGATATGAGAAGTGATCCTGATTTTGCTGATGTGAAAGGGTTTGGTGATTTAGCTCATAAGTTGGTGAAGAAAAAAAAGGATATCGTGTATCCGTTGATCTATTCATTATTGAAGCTGGCCTTGATCTTGCCTTTCGCACCTGCTATTGTTGAGAGGACATTTTCAACCATGAAACTTGTCAAGACTTCACTTAGGAATCAAATGGGAGATAAATGGTTGAATGATTGCGTAGTTACTTATGTTGAAAATGATGATTTTAAGCTTATTGACAATGAGGCTATTATGCAACAGTTCCAATAAATAAGGCCTCGAAGAATGATTTTATGAACATAGTTGTTTCTTTATCTTTTTTATGGTATGTCTTAGTATCTTATGATGTCATTGTTTTTATGTAAAGAGGTAATGTTATCTCTCCCTCTTAGTATTTTTTGTGTTATTAATAATAACGACATGTTAGTCTGAGTTTTGTCTAACATGATCCCGCTTCTTTTTGAAAGGGTTTTTGAAAAAATTCTATTACATTCTGGACCCCCTGGATCCGAAAGCTGGATCCGCCACTGTGTTCGGGCGATGGGTGTATGACTTGAAGGTGGTGGCCGAGGGGAGTAGGTTTCGTGGTTATAGGTTGGAGAGACACTTTGGTGCGGCACAATCTGTGAGTGTGGCTCATCAGCCGGACCCGATAGCCTCTTGACAGCGAAGTTGTTTAGGAAGCTTAAACAAAATGGGGTTGGAGAGGCTCTTGACGTACGCCCTGCTCCTGTACCTTGCGTCATGTCGCGTAGGCCTGCTACGACCACATAGGTCATAGTACAATGGCTTATGGTCTACCACGTTTTGCCGTTTGTGGTTTTTGTTGCACATGGAAGAGGAGGTCCAGTGTATGGAGTTTAGTTGCTGGTGTAATTAGTTTGTTTAGATAATTTTGTAGAGTCTCTTATTTATGGGCCAACACGTCTCTCCTCATTTCATGGTTTGCTGATGCTGTATTGTAATTTCTGTGGCTTCATATCTTTTAGGAGGAGATTATATCTATTATAATTAAAAATAATATTTTTTTTCATATTTATTTTATCAGCTCTTTTGAGTTAATATAAATAGAGATTTGTATCTAGGGCTACCAATGTTCGTTCTGTTCGTCGTTCGTTGTACTCTCCTCTCTCAAATCATGGATTTCTCTATCTGTGATTTTTTACCCTAATTTTGGGATTTTTCATGTAAATCTAGTGTACATGCTTTCATTATCATCGCTCGTCTGTTGATCGATTGATTCTTATCTCATATTTGTTTTGTAACAATTGGTTTCAGAGCCTTAAAATTTTGAGATGGGATCGATCAAATTCGAAGTTGCCCCCTTTGATGGACTCAATAATTTTGGTTTGTGGCGAACCAAGATGAAAGCTTTATTGTGTCGAGAGGGTTCAATCCGTGGCTTAGATGGAAGGTATCCCAATGACATAACTTTTGCAGAGATTCAGAAGATTGAAGAAAAGGCTCATAGTGCTATTCAGTTATCCTTGTCTGACAAGGTTTTGCGGGAAGTCCTCGATGAAGAAATGGCGACAAGCTTGTGGACCAAATTGAAGAGACTTGGTGTGAAGAAGTCTCTTACGATGAGACTTTTCCTGAAATAGCGTTTTTACACGTTGAAGATGCAAGAAGGTATGGCGTTACATGAGCATTTGGATGAGTTTAACAAGATTATTATGGACTTGACTAATCTTAAGCAAAAAGTTGATGATGAAGATTAAGCTTAATTTTTTTGTGTTCGCTTCTGGCTTCCTACGATAATTTTGTGAACTCGATGTTGTACGGACGTGAGTCCATCTTTGGAAGATGTAAAAGCTACATGAATTCACAAGAGATAAGATCGAAGCTGAGTTCAATTGCTAGTGGTGATAAAGCTGATGGTTTGATTGCTAGGGGCAGATCTGATCAGAGGACAAAAGGTAAAAATCGAGGTAAATTTAGGACTCGTTCGAAGTCATGACAGGGCAGAGATTTGAGTCAGGTGGAGTGCTATTATTGTCACGAGATGGGGCACTACAAGTCAGAATATCCTAAGCTCTAAGATAAGGGCAAAGGAAAAAGAAAGCCGGAGAAGTCTACTGCTAGTTCGGCCAGTTTGGTAAAGGAAAATGATTTTTCTGATAGTGACATCGTTCTTATAGCATCATCCATGGATCGTAGCTACAATGATGAGTAGATTTTGGATTCTGGCTGTTCCTACCACATGACCGTAAATAGGGTCTGGTTCTGTACCTATAAGCCATTAAATAGCGGTTCAATCTTGATGGGGAATATTGCAATTTGCAAGGTGGTCGGCATTGGCACACTCAGAATTAAATGTCATGATCAGGTTGTGAGGACATTGACAGATGTGCGACACATTCCTGATTTGAAGAAGAACCTTATTTCTTTGAGCATCTTGGAGGAGAAGGCATTGTGCAGATTTACTAGTGGAGAACACAATTTGAAGGTGACAAAAGGTTCCTTGGTCGACATGAAAGGAAATTTACGGAAGCACCTCTATGTTTTGAATGGCAGTATCGTGGTGGGATGAGCTAATGTTGCATCTCTTTCAGACATTGACAGGTCGAAATTATGGCATATGTAGTTGGGCCATATAAGTGAGAAAGGGATCACTATTTTGAACAAGCCTGGGTTACTTTGTGTTGAAAAGATGTGATCGTTGGATTTTTATCAGCATTGTGTCTATGGTAAGCAGCGTAGAGTCAGTTTCAGTAATGGGATACATTCGACAAAAGGTATGTTGATTACATCCATTCTGATTTATGGGGACCTTCACCTGTTGTTCTGAACGGAGGTGCATCATATTTCTGACCTTCATTTATGATTTTTCAAGGAAGATTTGGGTCTATTTCTTGAGGGTAAAAGTGATGTTTTTGAGACGTTCAAGAACTGGAAAGTGCTGATCGAGAATCAAACAGGAAGGAAGATCAAGTATCTCCATACAGATAAAGGTCTCGAGTTTTGTGGGGATGAATTCAATAGATTTTGTGCAGACTCTGGGATAGTTCGACATTGAACAGTTAGAACCCACCCCAACAAAATGGGATGGCAGAGCGTATGAGCCATATGCTTTTAGAGAAAGCTAGATGTAAGCGCTTTAATGCTGGACTGGGAAAGGACTTTGGGGCAGAAACTGTCAACACGGCTTGCTACTTGGCAATTCGCTCTCCACCAACCGCGATTGAGTGTAAGACGCCGAATAAAGTTTGGCATGGTAAACCTTCTGACTACTCTACTTTGAGAGCTTTTGGTTGTCCCGCTTATTTTTTGTTAGGATGTGGACTATATTCAACCTGGGAAAAGGAGATGCTCGTTGAAGACAGACACGGGTCGTGCGAGGTCGACACGGCCGTACGCGGCTGCTTTGCTTTGTTCGTTTAGCACGGGCTTCTTGTGGTCGTGCTCTATGGCACATGGGCCTTGCGGCTTTTCATGCGAGGTGTGCGTTGTGATTTCTCCGGAGATTTAGATTTAATTGGTTTAAATATTTTTTTCTGGACCAATCAGAATTAAGAAAATTATGGTTATTTTGTGGGTCTATAAATAGCCCTTGTAACAACAACCACTGTATTAATTTTCTCTCAATAGTGAATCTTATCGACAACTGTGGGTTCTTCTTCCTCTTGAGAGTATTCCCACATAAAATTATTGTCTCTTCTCTTTATTGATTAATCGTCTGTGTGAATCGATCCTAACAAGTTGTATCAGAGCGATCAGGTTGATCAACCAAATAAAATGAGAGAATGATTAAAAACCCTTATCGATGTGAGGAGGTAATCGATTGAATTTGGGATGGACAAGATCGGGGACTTTCACGGATCATCTTTGGTAACAAGTTCGGTGATCAAAGATCCAATCTTTGGTGCTCTCTGATCAAGTGGGAGCGATGACAAAGGATAGGAAGATCGTGATCGATAAGTTTGACGGGACAAACTTTGGGTTTCGAAAGATGCAAATGGAAGACTACCTTTATTAGAAGGACCTTTATCTACTGCTGGAGGGTGAGACGGACAAGCCTATTGATTGGGATCAGAAGAAGTGGAAGTTGTTAGATCGAGCTTTGGGTGCGATTCAACTCTCATTGTCATCCATAGTAGCCTTCAACATCTCCAAAGAGAAGACCACCAAAGGTTTGATGAAGGCGTCGTCAGGGATGAATGAGAAGCCTTCTGCCACGAATAAAGTATTTCTCATCAAACGCCTGTTTAGTATGAAGATAAATGGAGGAAACTCAATGGCTGAGCATGTGAACGATTTCAACTTGGTGACGAGTCAGTTGGAGTCCGTTGGAATCAAGTTTGATGATGAGGTGTTGGCCTTGGCGTTTTTTGCTAGTTTGCCAAATAGTTGGGATAGCCTTGTGATGACTGTCAGTAATTCGTTAGGCGGGGGTAAACTCAAGTTTGATGATGTCGTTGGTATTCTTATGAGTGAGAATACACGAAGGAAGTGTTCCTTGTTTTCTGAAGGTTCAGGAGGTGCCTTGAATGTTGAAGCGCGTTGTAGGTCTTCAAACAGAGGCAATGGACATGGTAGGGATCATGCTTAATCAACGAGTGGCTATGGTAAAAATATCACGTGTTTTAACTGCGGTGTGAAGGGCCATATTGTGCGCCTGTGTCCAGCACTAAAGAAGAAGGAAGAGAAACATGACGAAGGTAAGGACATGGTTGGGTCCTTTAGTGATGATGAAGCTTCGATTGTGTCATGTGAATCCAAGTGCGACTATTGAATTTTAGATTCTGGTGCTGTGTGTCATGCTACATCTGATAGAAGTTTGTTTGATACGTTTGAGCCTTGTGGAGGTTCTTTGTTGATGGGTAATGATACAGTTTGTGATTTTGCTGGAATTAGTTCTGTCAAAGTGAAGATGTTTAACGGTGTTGTTCGTACCCTTGGGGATGTGAGGCATGTCCCTAGTTTGAGAAGAAACCTAATATCGGTGGGTCGACTTGTTTTCAGAAACTACAGCGTATCAGTTCAAGAAGAAGGCATAAGAGTGTGTCGTGGCACGTTGGTGATTATGAAGGCTCAAAAGGTTAACAAGCAATTTGTGTTGGTTGGTGGACGCTGTGGAGCAGTTACTCCTTTGAGTGGGAGTTTGAACTGCTGAGTTCTCGCAAGGTTAGGACGAGGAAGCATGTGAGGTTTGTGGGAGTGCATACGGAGGGTCCCAGGATCAAAAGTGATCACGTGATTGTGAAGAGGACAACTGTGAAAGGGTGGAGATAGAGGCAACAGTTCTTGATTGAGTAAGACTGTTCAGCGTGGAGAGTTTTCTAGACGATGTGTGTACGAGAGCGAAAGACATCGATGTATGAGGAACCCGAGGCACGGTTCAAGGAGTGGCTCTAATACTTGTGTTGCTGATATATCGCATGGTGGGGAGCAACCGATTGGGGGGTCAAGGAACTCTATGTCTATATGTATGTGGAAGAAGTTGTCAGCTCCAGCACCTTCTGTCACTTGTGTTGTTATATGAGGTTAGCATGGGGTCGGTCATGAGTGTTACAAGTGTTGTGATGTTGAGGTGATATATTGGGAATCTATCCCAAGTGGGAGATGTGTTGGGATGTGGTCCAGATTCAACTTAGGAAACGGAAATGCTCGTTGAAAACAAGCACAGGCCGTGCGAGGTCGACACGACCGTGCGCGGCTGCTTTGCTTTGTTCCCTGAGCACGGGCTCCTTGTAGTCGTGTTCTATGGCGCACGGGCATGTTGCTTTTCTTGTAAGGCACGCGTTGAGATTTCTCCAAAGATTTAGTTTTATTTGATTTAATTTTTTATTTGTGGACCAATCCGAATTAAAGAAATTAGAGTTATTTTAAAGGTTTATGAATAGCCTTTATAACAACAATCCATGTATTAGTTTTCTCTCAATAGTTTTTCTTCCCTTGAGGGTTCTCCCACATAAAATAGGTGTCTCTTCTACTTTATTGATTTATCATGTGTGTGAATCGATTTTAAGATTTTCATGTTAATGATGAAAAGTTGGATCCCCAAGCCAAGAAAGGCATTTTTATTGGCTATGTCAATGGGGTTAAGGGATATAGGTTATGGTGTATCGAGCCTGGTTCATCAAAATTTGTTGTTATTAGAGATGTCACTTTTGATGAAAATGCTATACTTGATGAGAGAAAGGTTTCTGTAGAGTCTACAGGTCTATAGGATGAGAGCGTTGGGAAGAAGGTGGAGCTTAAAGTGGAGCCTCGACCAAAAGTTTCAATTGATAGAGTTGAGTTGCCTAAAAGTAATGATGAGTTTCAAGCCTCTGAAGTGGCATAGGACGATGCGGAAGAAGTTAATCTGTGAGTCAACCTTTGAGTTTGGCAGAAGGCGACCTAAATGCCAAATAAAGCCTCCGGACAGATATGGTTCAACTGATTTAGTTGCACATGCTTTTACTGCTACTAAAGAGTTTGCTATTGAAGAACCTTCTACTTATGCAGAGGCAGTCAGAAGCTCAGATTCAAAGAAATGACTAGTTGTTATGAGTGAAGAGATGATGTCTCTTCAACGGAATCAGGCATGGGACGTTGTGAAATTGCCGAAGGGTAAGAAAGTGGTTGGATATAAATGGGTCTTCAACAAGAAAGAGAGTATTCCTAGTGTTGAAAATGAGAGATACAAAGCTCGTTTTGTTGCGAAGGGCTTTAGCCAGAAAGAGGGAATTGACTACAAAAAAGTTTTTTCACAAGTGATAAAGCATAGCTCGATTCGAGTATTACTTACTTCGGTAGCTCTTAATAATTTAGAGCTCGAGCAACTTGACGTCAAAACAGTTTTTCTGTGTGGTTGGTTCGAGGAGGCAATTTATAAGTCTCAACCAAAAGGTTTTCTGATTGAAGGGAAAGAAGAAAATTTTTGCAGGTTGAAACATTCCCTTTATGGTCTCAAGTAGTCTCCGAGACAATGGTATAAAAGGTTTGATACTTTATGTTGAGACAGAAGCACACGCGTAGTGCTTATAACAGCTGTGTGTATTTCAAGAAATTGAGAAATGGTTCTTATATATATTTGTTGTTGTATGTCGATAATAAGCTGATTGCAGCCTAGGACATGTCAGATATACAAAGATTGAAACAACAACTATGCAAGGAGTTTGAGATGACAGATCTTGAAGCTGTAAAGATAGAAATCCGACGAGACAAAAAAGAAGGAAAGTTGTACCTTTTTGTAGAAGAGGTATATTGAGAAGGTATTGTATCGTTTTGGCATGTCAAATGCCAAACTTGTAAGTACTCCTTTGGCTTCCCATTTTATACTTTCGGCTTCTCTTTCGCCTAAATCAAAAGTCGAGGAAATTAAGATGTCTCGGATTCCATATGCAAGTGCAGTTGGAAGTCTCATGTATGTCATGGTTTGTACTCGTCCCGATATTGCTCAGGCTGTTAGTGTTGTGAGAGTTACATATGATAAGACTCACTGGTAAGCAGTGAAATGGATATTGCGGTACTTGAAGGGTACTTCTGATGTTTGTTTGGTTTATGATGGGAGTTCGAGTAATGGAAATTCTGTGATTGAATTTGTTGATTCTGATTATGCTGGTGATCTCGACAAGAGAAGGTCGATGATAGGTTATGTGTTCAAGTTTGGTGGTTCTGCTGTTAGTTGGAGAACGACGTTGCAAGATACAGTTGCGCTCTCCACCACCAAAGATGGATATATGGTAGCAGTAGAAGCGACAAAAGAAGCACTTTGGTTTAAGAGATTGGTCAGTGAACTAGGAGTCAAACAGCAACGATCCTTAGTTACTTTCTGTGACAGTCAGAGCGCAATTCAGTTGAGTAAGAATTCCATGTACAATGAAAGGACAAAGCATATAGATGTCAGATTCACTTTGTGCATGATGAAGTGGCTAAAGGCACAATGACAGTGATGAAGGTGCCTACAACAAACAATCCTACGGATATGCTCACCAAACCAATCCCATTAGTTAGGTTCAAACATTGTTTCGACTCGATTAATATCATCGCTGCATGATTTTGTTTTGGAGGGTTAACATGTTTCACTTCTTGTTTCACACATCGGGTTACCCCACTAGACGGTCATCGTTTGTCAAGAGAGATATTTGTCCATATGAAGCCAAGGTTGAGATTTGTTATCTTTGTGGCTTTATATCTTTTAGGATGAGGTTATATCTATTATTATTAAAAAGAATAGATCTTTTTTCCATATTTATTTTATTACCTCTCGTCGTAGTTGTACTCTTTTCTCCCCAATTTGATCTAGTGGATTGCTCTGGTCTTACTTTTTTTATCCCAATTTTAGGGTTTCGTTTCATTATCATCGCTCGTTCGTTGATTGATTGATTCCTATCTCAGATCTGCTTCGTAACAAGTATAGTGGGCAAATTCTCATGTCCCAATTTTGTCGGCAAAATCCTATTGTAGTAGTATTGTTTTTGGTTTAATTGCTGTATATGAGCAGACTTCTAATATCAGGAATTAAGCCTGCTGTTGAAACTATTTGATTTTCGTGTTCTGCTCAGAACAAAACTCTTGTTCTCAATAAAAAAAAAAAACATTTTGATTTTTGATTCATGTGCCTCAACTTTTCATTGCTCAAAAAATGCTGTCGAAGATTTGGAATGTAATCCTGTGCTTCATAAACAGTGGCCTGTTGAGACGCAATTCATGTCAGAATTAGAGAAGACCAATTTGAGCATTTTCAACTAATTGGTCATCCTGATGCAGAACATTATGATTACAATGTAGAGCCTGTTTAATAATAAACGATCAGCTGTAATCTCTACCGCTGAGTCGTGTCCCTCGTCGAATGAACAAAGAAACAAGCTACTTCAGCGTCACATAATGTTCGTGTGGAACATCAAAATATTTTTCGGCTGAACTTTGCTGCTCCGAGCCTCCGGCTGCTTCTGCTTTACACAAAAAAAAAAAAAAAAAAAAACCCCAATTGCGGACTATATACAGATGGACGACTATTCATCACACCAAAGATATCTTATGTTTGGTTATGCAGAACGACTAGACCCATGAGACCTTTCTAAACTTGTAATGTGTGCAAATAAGAATCTCAAATTTGAACAACAGCATAATTGAAGCACATGCATTACAACATGGTATGTTATTGACAGTAGTTCATTCTAAAAGCTTCTCAAAGTTTATAAAAAAAAAAAAAAAAAAAGCGAACTGATTATAGGCTTAGTTCGACGCATAGCAAGATGTAATACACTACAGTGAATGGTTTACTACAAACGACTAAACGGATAATCAAAGGTTTGATTGCTCGCATTGTCTCAGAAAACATAAATATGATAACTTCTGGTTACATGAAAGACCAAACTCAACCAAGCGTGTGCTGTAGAGCCAAGAAACACACAGAATAGTGAAAAGTGTCAATGAAACATTCAGTTGTTCACGCCTAAACCAGCAGTTCGCTCCTCTAGTCGCCAATATGTCACCCTTGCAACGAAATTAAAGATAAGGCTTATTTAAGAAGAAATTACCTCAAAATTGGACACGATCCACATGTGGAACTTACTAAGGATGAGTACATCATCTTAGAATCACTGTCGACACAAAAGGCAATCACCAACCATTTGTCCATGCGTATCAGTAAGAAATAACAACGACATCTGGAGCTCTTTCAGCAAATTTACCTAATACCATGTCAGAAAAGCATTCAACAACTCAAACGGTAAACAAGGAAATTCATCGACGCTTGGGAGGCAAACTTGCTTGCATACATAACGAATTTGTTCCTGCATAAAGCCACCTTAGATTCTATTTTTAATGTGAAAGCTTAAGCTGATGCAGGGTCACATGAACCTCCAGACATAACCGTTATCAGATACCATTTTGCTATGAATAGCATTCCTATTTTTTTTTTTAAACAAAAAAAGAAGGAAACAAACTGGTTGAAAACTCTTGATCACCAACTGAAATTTTTGTAGATCAACGACAACATCATCTGCCTCTTTTGTATGGGAAACTCAAACTGATTGATTATTGATATAAGGTTACTCTCTGTTTGCTCTTTGTGGTCATTGTGCATTGTAATCCTATTGATTGTCCTCGAAGGGAGAAGTGTGTTATGCATATATCAGACCAAACTTTCCTCCAATATTTACTAAAAATATGAATGTTATCAAGTGCTCCATGCCTCAAGATAAAAACTAAGGAAAAAATAATGAAAATGATGAAATTTTCAGATCCTTTGTTCATTATTAGCATAACAAACATGTGCGTAATTGATAATCACTCGAGAGAAGAATACGCATGCATAAATCAAACAAAAGAGAACTCATGTGCCTCAATATTTTATTGCTTGGATAATCTTCCCGAACTCACAAATAAAAAAAACCATCCTGTGCTAGCTCTGTGAACAAAACCCATTAAGATGCAACTCGTTACTGATGCAACTCGTTGTACTTGACAGTCATTTACTGTCAGAAAAAAAAAAATGGAACATTTTCAACTTATGCCCTTCCCATGTAGAAGTATATGGCTACAGCATCTAGCCTGTTTCATTGGCCTATCAGATATGGCTTTCGACCTGATGCCATGCTAGAAAAGCATTCGACAACTCTATCTGTAAACCAGGAAATTCATAAACACTACAAAAAATGAACTTTGTTGCACAGTTGACTAATTTTTCCATCATAGAGCCACCTTAGATTCTAATTTGAGTTGACTAAATGAACTGAGAAACATGCCAATCCAGCATCATTTAACTTCCTTCTAAAATTATTCTTCAGCTCAGCATGGCAACTCTTGAAGCTTCTGCTTTACTAGCAAAGACAACATCTCCCAAGCATATCACATGAAAAATATATTATGCTTGGATAAAGATAAGTCCCATGAATCCTCTCAAACTTCTAATGCGCGAGGTGTGCAAAATGGAGTTACGAAACAACCACATGGTCAATCTGTCTTCATCAATTACCACAAGCTATTGAAAATTCTAGCATCAGGATTTGAGTCCAGAGTTATTACTATTTCCGTATCTAAAAACAAACTGATCATTATAAGCTGAGTTAAGCATCTTGCGAGTTCATGATCAACCAAACAGATAACGAAAGGATTGATATGTTGCGATCCATAGAAAACATTAAAATAACAAGTTCTGGTCACACAAAGAACGAATTCCACGAACAAATGCTGTAAACCAGGAAACTGACAGAAAAAGTTCCGATCAAGCAAACCAGGTAGTAGCACCTAATTGAGAGTGCATTCGCTCCTTCATATTAGGATCAATTAGCTCATTACTTCATAAGTGGACAAATCCACCCTGTCAAACTGATTACTGATGGCGACTTTGTCATCAAAAATTTACTTCAAAAGCCTTCTCACCAGCAAGTACCAACCTTTTTCAAACGCAGTCAGTGAAAATGCGGACGACAACCAAAGCTCTTGGTGAACTTACCTGATGCCATGCCAGCAAAGCATGACAATTCTATCAGTAAAAAAGGAAATCCGTAGACACTTCGGACACACTTCTGCCTTGTTTGATAAGAAAGTTTTCCAGCAGAATTACATCATGAAGCCACTATGGATTCTAATATTAGTAAGATTGCTCCCCCCTAAAGCAGAGTCACACCAAATTCCTGGCTTAACGGTTGACAGATAAAATTTTACTTTAAATAGAACTTCTAAATTTCTATAAGACAAAAAAAGAAGGGAATCAGAAGTCGTTGTTCTTCTCTTTCCTTTTCATGCCATTCAATTGATTCCTTCCACAAAGTTAGAGCATTCTCCTCTATAATTCTTAATGCATTAGGCGACATATACCAAAAACATCATTTTTTTCAGGAAGTTTGCAAGGAAGTCAAGGAGCGCGAGGAAAAACCAAGAAGAAGATATATTGTCAAAGATTGTTCGAGATCCAAGAGAATGAAGGAAGAAATGAAATAGAACAAAAGAGAAGAAGAGGGGTGGAGACGAGGGGTCATACCTTTTCAGTGATCTCCGCCATGGGAAGACTATTTCCTGTGGAAGGGACACCGTCACCTCAGACCCTATCGTCGTATGCCTTAAGTCATCCAACACTAACTTTCTCATTACACATAGCGTGGATGGCCGTTTTTGTTGCAGTTATTGGAGGCCTATGTGGTGGCCGATCACGGAAAACCCCAGCAACCTCCAATCACGACAAAATGGAGACAACAGACACCACCACCACCACCACTTCATCGCCACAACCACCACCATCACAGACAAGCATAGACAACCCGGAAGATTACACTCAGAAACCATTGCCAACACCACCTGCAGCTCTGGAGGTGCAGTTAGAGCAAGAAGCAGGAGGAGAAAACGGCCAAGATAGGAAGCTGTCGTCGCCACAGATAGACAGGTCATCGACACTTCAGAACTACATGTCAAAGTCAGGATCGAGGAGGAATCTGATGGGAAGCATAAGCATGAGGATGCCAGGGGCCAAGTCGGTGAGACAAAGGGTCGAAGATCCACAGAAGAAGCTTCGTCATGAAGATTCGATCTGGACGAAGAAGATTTTACTTGGGGAGAAATGCACTATGAGAACGGACGATGACGATGAGGATGAAGATGCTGGCTGCAGGAAGGTTGTGGCGCAATCCGTCCCTGTGTCAAGGAGCAATTCTTCCCTTGAATATGAGAGGCGGTCAAGTACAAGTCAAGGGTACGATCACAACTTGAAGGAGTAAGCGACAGAAAGGATAATAGAGGATAGTTCATGTAACTGAGAATAGATCTTGTTATGATAATCACTTTCTCTTTTCAAGGACATGTCCTAAAATGCCAACTGTAACAACACGTCTAAAATGACATACTTCTCGAAACATACCGGTGAAATCTGCTTGAGCTCTGAGCCAAAGAATAATCAATCTCAGACTCAAATTCAAGTATCCAACCAGATATGCGGATAGCAAGTATAACCAATTATTAATGACAGCAAGCATAAATACTAATCATCCAGGATATATAGCAAGTCAAAGCACTAATCAAGGATAGCAATAAAAAACCACTGATCGAGCAAGAGGTAGTACTTCGTGTTACGAACGAGACCGTTTAATGCGACACAAACAATAATAAAATGTGGAAAATAAAATAAGATAAAGATTTTACGTGGAAATCCTTTCGGAAAAAATCACGGACGATCGCCGACGACAAAGAAATCACTAATCAAATGAGGAAATACAAATGGAGCAAAACGAATCACGATTATTCGTGATCAACCAAAGAAACACCCACACTGTGTGTTTAACGTGTTTTATAATCAAAACACCCAAAAGCTTTTTGTGCTCTTACTGCCGATATCTCTGCAGCTTTGCCTCTCTTCTCTGTGTATTTGCTCTTGCTCTTATCCCCCTTTTATAGTAAAGAAGAACAAGTCAAGACTCAAAAAGGACAAAACCAAATCCCATCCGAATCCTTCTCCACCCCTCAAGTCTCCCCTTCTCCACGTCTCCCTCGGATACGCCTCCACGCCTCAATCCAAATCTCAAGCCACGCCGAATCTCCAAAGCATGCCTCAAGTATGGAAAACGTGCAATCACCAAACGTGAAGAATCATCCAAGATCTCACGCGTGAGGTGAGTCACGATCAACAAATCTCCATCTTGACTCACATCATGTCTCTAGTCATCGAGCAATCTTTAACTAAGCTTTCGAAAAGCCTAGCCGCCCTCCACTCCTAAGAGTTTTAGGCAATGACGAAACTTTGACAAAGGAACAGGTTTCGTCATCATATCCGCTGGATTCTCTGTAGTCGCAATCTTGATCAGCTTGACATCCTTTACGTCCCGTACAAAGTAGTAACGGATGTCAATATGCTTAATCCTCTCATGATGCATCTGGTCACGGGTCAAGTGAATGGCTGATAAATTGTTACAGTGAACCACAGTGATGTCTTGCTTCAGACCTAAATTTGAGGTCAAATTCCTCAACCAAATCGCTTCCTTCACGGCCGATGCCACAACCATGAACTCTGCCTCTGTAGTACTTAAAGTCACCGTATCCTGCAAAGTTGCCTTTCAAGAAACTGGCCCACCACAGAAAGTAAAAACATACCCTGTAAGTGACCTCCGACGATCCAGATCTCCAGCATAATCTGAATCTGAGAACCCCTCAACATTGTTGCTGCCTCCACGTCGCCTTGCATCATAGACCAGGCTCAATCCCGATGAACCCTTAAGATACCTAAGGATCCACTTCACAATCTGCCAATGACCTCTTCCAGGTCTGCCCATATAACGACTGATAACTGACACTGCTTGTGACAAATCGGGACGAGTGCATACCATGGCGTATATCAGGGATCCAACTGCACTTGCATATGGTACTGAGGCCATACTCTTCACCTCGTCCTCAGTCTTCGGTGAGAGCTCCAAAGATAGCTTGAAGTGAGCTGCTAAAGGAGTAGAAACGGGTTTGGCGTCTTTCATGCCAAAACGATCCAGAACCTTCTCAATGTACTTCTTCTGGCTCAAGATCAAAACTCCACGCTTCCTATCCCGTTCGATCTCCATGTCCAAAATCTTCTTTGCTGGGCCGAGATCCTTCATATCGAACTCACTACTGAGTTACGCCTTCAACCTGTCAATAGTCTTCTTGCCTCTACCAACAATCAACATGTCATCCACATAGAGCAAAAGATATACCTGACTTCCATTAGGTTAATGCTGATGATACACACACTGGTCGTACGGGCTCCGTGTGTATCCAATACTTGCCATAAAGATGTCAAACCTGTGATACCATTGTCGAGACGACTGCTTCAACCCGTACAATGATTTCTTCAGAAGACAGACTCGGTCCTCCATTTCTGGCAATGAAAAACCCTCTGACTGGCGCATATAAATCTCCTCTTCTAGCTCACCATGTAAGAACGCAGTCTTTACATCCATTTGCTCAAGTTCAAGATCGAACTTAGCAACCAATGCTAGAAGAAGTCGAATAGAAGTGTGCCTGACTACAGGAGAAAAAACTTCAGTGTAGTCAATACCTTCCTTCTGTGTGTAACCCTTGGCCACCAATCTGGCCTTGAATCTCACTTCGCCGCCATCGCCTGCTTCCTTCTTCTTGAACACCCATTTGCACCCTACAGTACGTTTCCCCTTCGGCAAGTGAACTAGAGTCCAAGTGTTGTTCTTGTGCAGAGACTCTAGTTCCCCTTCCATAGCTGCAGTCCACTGGGCACATTCCGAACTAACGACGGCCTCCCTGAATGACAAAGGCTCGTTCTCAACCGCCTCGCTAACAATATGTGAATATGCCATCAAATCTGAATAGCCATATCGAACTGGGGGTCTGATCTCTCGTCGTTCCCTGTCACGGCTAAGCTGGTACTGCTGTAGAGTGGGTCCCTCCTG
>JAOVYX010016272.1:0-15857 GCA_035668315.1 Drosera spatulata | reverse complement strand
TGAGTTTTCAAAATACTAACAATCATACTATCCATGTGACAAAGTCTTATTGGAAGTCTATTTATAATTCCTAAAAAAAAAAAAAAAAAAAAAAACAGGTAAACATATAAGACCTAAGATAACAGTACCTAATCCTAACAAATTGAGGATTGTTGCTCCCCCACATGCTTTTCACACTAACAAACCTGATTTAGGATTTCACCGGAGAATTGAATAGACATTGGTTAAACGAACTGAGCCATATAGTATAGATCATTCACAGTATAACAATTTGCAGAATGCTAGGAACAAGAAATGCTATCTATGTTACAAATCAGGACATTCTGTAGATGTATGCTGGATCTATCCACCTTCAAGGAGAAAGTGGATATGGGTCCCTAAGTCTTTTTTGACTAACCCCTAGACCCAAGAAAAATTGGGGATCAACTTATGCGTATTAGTTGATATCTTGCAGAAGAATCATGAATAAATTTGGTACTTACATAGTGGATGCTCAAGGCACATGACTGGAAACTTGGCTTTACTCACTGACTTCAAAGCCAAAGATTGACCAAATGTTGTTTTCGGTGATAGTGGAACTTGTAAGACGAAAGGTTATGGGACTTTGGGAACAAGTACGATCACTATTCATAATGTTGCATATGTAGATGGTTTAGATCACAATCTACTCTCTATCAGTCAGCTTTGTGACAAAGGACTAACAGTGGCCTTTCAAGACAATATGTGTCTTGTACAAGATACTGTTATTAACCAAACAAGGCTGGTTGGTAAAAGAAATGGAAATGTCTACATAGTAGACTTTCATCATCCCCTGACCAGAGATTCATATCTATTGACAACAGGCTATGCTGCTCAGAAATGGGTTTGGCATAGGAGATTGTCACAGTTAAATTTCAAGAATATGAATCTTCTGTTGAAAAATAACTTAGTAAATGGATTATCTGATATCTCTTTTGACAAGGATAGACTTTGTGATTCCTGTCAGATGGGTGAATAGACTAAGTCTATCCTAAAAGGTGTCAGAAATCAGATTACCGCTGGACCTTTGCAACTTCTACACATGGACCTCTGTGGCCCTATAGCCACTCTTAGTTTTGGACAAAGTAGGTACATCCTAGTGGATATAGATGACTACTCTAGATATTCTTGGGTATTCTTCTTACACACAAAGGACGAGACCTATCGTTTCCTTACACGATTCCTTAGGCAAGTTCAAAATGAAAAAAAAAACCTCAATATCTTAGAGATTAGGAGTGACCACGGGACAGAGTTCAAACATATCAAGATGGAGGAATTTTGTGATGCCTATGGTATTCAACATAATTTCTCTACTCCTCGAACTCCTCAGCAAAATGGAGTGGTCGAACGAAAGAACAGAACTCTGACAGAAGCTGCTAGAACTATGTTGGCTGATTCCTGTGTGCCTAGGAGGTTTTGGGCTGAAGTAGTGAATACTGCATGTTTTGTACAAAACAGATCACTCATAACATGACTCCTTATGAGTTATGGAAGGGCAGGATACCTTATATTGGATACTTTCATGTTTTTGGGTCTAAATGTCATATACATAACAATGACAAGTATCTCCTGCTTAAATTTCAACCCAAATCTGTTGAGGCTATGAGAGAGTCATGGTGAGTGAGAATGTTTCAGTTGTTTTACAGAAGAGACTACCGTAAAAATAAAAGAACCCTGGGATGTTTACCATACCATGCACGATAAAAAGTTTGCAAATTATTGGCTGCATGATTGATCTTGGAGCGTCCATCAATGTGAGTCCCTTATCAATTTTCCAATCATTAAATTTAGGACCTTTGCAAGCAATAGGGATTGTAATACATCTGGCTGATAGGTCCATCACACACCTTATTGGTGTAATCGAAGATGTCCTGGTCAAGATAAATGACCTTGTCTTTCTAGAAGACTTTTTGAAGAGGTGAATCAGACTTTATGCCTAGTTTGAGGAGAGGATCAGACTTATGCTTTGATTACTTTGTCTGTCACCATTTATGATTTGATGTGTCACAATACTTGTTTATGTTCTTAGACTCCATATCCCTAGTATCATACATCTGATAGTCTTAGGAAGTGCTTGAGAGAGTCCGTGTTCTGAAGGAGAAAGGACTTCGTGGAAGTCCTGAGTAAATCAGGCTAGACTGAGAATCAGAGTTTCATTGCACAAGGAACAGAGTTCCGATGAAGATTGGATTAGAGGACTACTACTTTTGATAACAGACTTCTAGGTTGAAGAGATTCAATAGACTACAGTAATTGGACTAAAGGAGCTTAAACAGGCTTGTGAGATTGGAATAGACAAAGGTTAACAGACTCTGACACTACATCAGACTACAGCTTTACAACAGATGAATTCAACTGACGTCATCAAGGTCTGTTGAGAAGACAGATAAGAAACTAGAGTTATGGAATGTCGGTACGACCTGTTTTATTTTTCCATGACATCCAGGATCTATAAAAGACAGATGGAGGATTCAGTTGGTATATAGAATTTCATTCATTCTTCAGCGCACACTCTCTTTGCAAATTTATCTCAACTACAGGCTTCAAGATTCAAGAGCCATCCACTTTCAGTTCTCTCTACGACAAAGCGACTTCTACAATTAGGAATTTTCTGAAATCTATCATCATCCTCGATCGATTGAATTTCATCTTTTGAGAATTCTAAATTCTCTATAGTTTTGTGAGTTTTACAGACACTTTCATTCTTTCTTGATACGGTTCGCTGAGTGATCCAGAAAACTCAGAGAATGAGAGGTGAAATTGAAAACCCTTTGTAGATCAGTTGTGATCCTGATTTTGTGTGGTAACAAGGTTTGCTGTGTGATCAAGGAAACCTCAGAGGTTGAGCGGTGAACCTGAAAACCCATTGTAGATCAGTTGTGATCTTAATTTTGTGAGGTAACAAGGTTTGCTGAGTGATCCAGAAAAACGCAGAGGTTGAAAGGTGAACCTAGAAACCATTTGTAATTCGTTTTGTGATAGTGGATTTGCTGTGCTGCTCGTGCATTTTTCTCCCTGACCTAGGGTTTTCCATGTTATATCTGGTGTTCATTTTTCTTTTCCTGCTGATTATATTTTTGTGTTCTTCAGACAATCAGCAAATCAGATCAAGAATAGTAAGTTTGAACTACAACTATGTGAATCCGTTGTGTTTGATTCAAGATTCTATAATAGAATCAAAAATTGAACATATAAGCCTATTCAGCCCCGCTCTAGGCTATATTGTTGTAATCGTTGTAGCACTTTCACTTTTACATCATAAGGACTGAAGATGGTCAAAACCATTCAACTCATGCACCTATTTTATTAGGGAGACCATTCCTACGGACAGCTAACACTCAAATAGATGTTCTCACTTGAACGTTGTCTATGGAATTTGATGGAGAGATAATTACATTCGATATCTATGATGCAATGACGCATCCAAGCGACCAAGTGTTCGTTGTGTCTTCAATTAGCACCTCCATGTCCTTTGAAGAAGAATTATTCAGTCTAAATGAGTTGACCTTTATGGAAACCATCAAGAAAATCGAGATTGAACAAGAATTTGACGAAAGCAGTTATGAGCATGTTCTTGCCTTAGAAAAAAAAAACAAAAAAAAGGCCCTCACCTATAGAAGGGATAGGGTATGAGCATGTTCTTGCCTTAGAAAAAAAAAAAAAAAAAGGCCCTCACCTATAGTTTTCGTTAAGTCTGTCCAACCACTAGCTCCTGACGTGCCCATGCAATAGACTACCCATCAGACTATCCATCTGACAAAGTCTGATAAGAAGTCTATTGAGAAGTCCTAAAAAAAAAAAAACAGGTAAACATATAAGACCTAAGATCACAGTACCTAATCCTAACAAATTGAGGATTGTTGCTCCCCCACATGCTTTTCACACTAACAAACCTGGTTTAGGATTTCACCGGAGAACTGAATAGACATTGGTTAAACGAACTAAGCCATATAGTATACATCATTCACAGTATAACAGTTCGCAGAATGCTAGGAACAAGAAATGCTATCTATTTTACAAATCAGGACATTCTGTAGATGTATGCTGGATCTATCCACTCCCTAAGTCTTTGTTGACTAACCCCCTGGACCCAAGAAAAATTGGGGATCAACTTATGCGTACTTGTTGATATCTTGCAGAAGAATCATAAATAAATTTGGTACTTAGATAGTGGATGCTCAAGGCACATGACTGGAAACTTGGCTTTACTCACTGATTTCAAAGCCAAAGATTGACCAAATGTTATTTTCGGTGATAGTTGAACTTGTAAGACGAAAGGTTATGGGACTTTGGGAACAAGTACGATCACTATTCATAATGTTGGATATGTAGATGGTTTAGAACGCAATCTACTCTCTATCAGTCAGCTTTGTGACAAAGGACTAACAGTGGCCTTTCAAGACAATATGTGTCTTGTACAGGATACTGTTAGTAACCAAACAAGGCTGGTTGGTAAAAGAAATGGAAATGTCTACATAGTAGACTTTAATCATCCCTTGACGAGAGATTCATATCTATTGACAACAGACTATGCTGCTCCGAAATGGGTTTGGCATAGGATATTGTCACAGTTAAATTTCAAGAATATGAATCTTCTGTTGAAAAATAACTTAGTTAATGGATTATCTGATATCTCTTTTGACAAGGATAGACTCTGTGATGCCTGTCAGATGGGTGAATAGACTAAGTCTATCCTAAAAGGTGTCAGAAATCAGATTACCGCTGGACCTTTACAACTTCTACACATGGACCTCTGTGGCCCTATAGCCACTCTTAGTTTTGGACAAAGTAGGTACATCCTAGTGGATATAGATGACTACTCTAGATATTCTTGGGTATTCTTCTTACACACAAAGGATGAGACCTATCGTGTCCTTACACGATTCCTGAGGCAAGTTCAAAATGAAAAAAAACCTCAATATCGTAGAGATTAGGAGTGACCATGGGACAGAGTTCAAACATACCAAGATGGTGGAATTTTATGATGCCTATGGTATTCAACATAATTTCTCTACTCCTCGAACTCCTCAGCAAAATGGAGTTGTCGAACGAAAGAACAGAGCTCTGACAGAAGTGCTAGAACTATGTTGGCTGATTCCTGTGTGCCTACGAGGTTTTAGACTGAAGTAGTGAATACTGCATGCTTTGTACAAAACAGATCACTCATAACATGACTCCTTATGAGTTATGGAAGGGCAGGATACCTTATATTGGATACTTTCATGTTTTTGGGACTAAATGTCATATACATAACAATGACAAGTATCTCCTGCTTAAATTTCAACCCAAATCTATTGAGGCTATGAGAGAGTCATGGTGAGCGAGAATGTTTCAGTTGTTTTACAGAAGAGACTACCGTAAAAATAAAAGAACCCTGGAATGTTTACCATACCATGCACGATAAAAAGTTTGTAAATTATTGGCTGCATGATTGATCTTGGAGCGTCCATCAATGTGAGTCCCTTATCAATTTTCCAATCATTAAATTTAGGACCTTTGCAAGCAATAGGGATTGTAATACATCTGGCTGATAGGTCCATCACACACCTTATTGGTGTAATCGAAGATGTCCTGGTCAAGATAAATGACCTTGTCTTTCTAGAAGACTTTTTGAAGAGGTGAATCAGACTTTATGCCTAGTTTGAGGAGAGGATCAGACTAATGCTTTGATTACTTTGTCTGTCACCATTTACGATTTGATGTGTCACAATACTTGTTTATGTTCTTAGACTCGATATCTCTAGTATCATACATCTGATAGTCTTAGGAAGTGCTTGAGAGAGTCAGTGTTCTGAAGGAGAAAGGACTTCGTGGAAGTGCTGAGTAAATCAGACTAGACTGAGTAGACTTTCGGGAATCAGAGTTTCATTGCTCAAGGAATACAGTTCAGATGAAGATTGGATCAGAGGACTACTACTTTTGATAACATACTTCACTACATCAGACTACAGCTTTACAACAGATGAATTCAACTGACGTCATCAAGGTCTGTGGAGAAGACAGATAAGAAACTAGAGTTTTGGAATGTCCGTACGACCTGTTTCATTTTTCCATGACATCCAGGATCTATAAAAGACAGATGGAGGATTCAGTTGGTATATAGAATTTCATTCATTCTTTAGCGCATACTCTCTTTGCAAATTCATCTCAACTATAAGCTTCAAAATTCAAGAGCCATCCACTTTCGGTTGTCCCTGCGACAAAGCGACTTCTACAATTGGGAATTTTCTGAAATCTATCATCATCCTCGATCGATTGAATTTCATCTTTTGAGAATTCTAAATTCTCTATAGTTTTGTGAGTTTTACTGATACTTTCATTCTTTCTTGATACGGTTCGCTGAGTGATCAAGAAAACTCAGAGATTGAGAGGTGAACCTGAAAATCCTTTGTAGATCAGTTGTGATCTTGATTTTGTGTGGTAACAAGGTTTGCTGTGTGATCAAGGAAACCTCAGAGGTTGAGCGATGAACCTGAAAACCCATTGTAGATCAGTTGTGATCTTGATTTTGTGTGGTAACAAGGTTTGCTGGGTGATCCAGAAAAACGCAGAGGTTGAAAGGTGAACCTAGAAACCATTTGTAATTTGTTTTGTGATAGTGGATTTGTTGTGCTGCTCGTGGATTTTTCTCCCTGAACTAGGGTTTTCCATGTTATATCTGGTGTTTATTTTTCTTTTCCTGCTGATCATATTTTTGTGTTCTTCAAACAATCAACAAATCAGATCAAGAACAGTAAGTTAGAACTACAACTATGGGAATCCGCTGTGTTTGATTCAAGATTCTATAACAGAATCAAAAATTGAACATATAAGCCTATTCAGCCCTGCTCTAGGCTATATTGTTGTAATCGTTGTAGCACTTTCACTTCACATCATAAGGACTGAAGATGGTCAAAACCATTCAACTCACGCACCTATTTTATTAGGGAGACCATTCCTACGGATAGCTAACACTCAAATAGATGTTCTCACTTGAACGTTGTCTATGGAATTTGATGGAGAGATGATTACATTCGATATCTATGATGCAATGACACATTCAAGCGACCAAGTATTCGTTGTGTCTTCAATTAGCACCTCCATGTCCTTTGAAGAGGAATTATTCTATGCAAATGAGTTGACCTTTATGGAAACCATGAAGAAAATCAAGATTGAACAAGAATTTGATGAAAGCAGTTATGATCACGACTTGTCATTCCTAGAAGATCAATTAAAAGGGCAAGAGCTTATCAAAATGCTCGAATTGCCACAAGATCATGAAAAGATCAAGCCATCAATTGAAACACCACCAACATTAGAGCTAAAACCGTTGTCAGCTCAGTTGAAATATGCTTATCTGGGTGACGATAATAAGTTACCGATTATTATTTCAAGTCAACTGACAGATGAGAAAGAAAAGGCTCTGGTGTATGTACTAAGAAGGCACAAGACGGCTATTGGATGGACTATTGCTGATATTAAAGGAATTAGTCCCTCTACATGCATGCACAGAATATTATTAGAGGAAAACTCTAAAGCATCAAGAGAGCCTCAAAGGAGATTAAAGCCTCCTATGATGGAGGTGGTCAAAAATAAAATTTTGAAATTGCTCGATGCTGGAGTTTTTTATCCAATCACGGACAACGGATGGGTAAGTCCGATACACGTTGTACCAAAGAAGTCAGGATTAACAGTAGTTGAGAAGGACAACGGGGAAACTATTACAACAAGAGTGCAAAGTGGCTGGACTGTATTGATTGTAGGAAATTAAATGCTAGCACGAGAAAGGATCATTTCCCGTTACCTTCATGGATCAAATGCTAGAAAGGCTTACAGGCCGTTCTCATTACTGTTTTCTGGATGGATATTCAGGGTATAATCAAATTATGATAGCCCGTGAAGACCAAGAGAAGACTACATTTACTTGTCCCTTTGGAACCTATGCTTACAGGCGTATATCCTTTGGCTTATGCAATGCACCTGTAATGTTCGAGAGTTGTGTAATGTCAATATTTTTTGAATATATATCGGATATAATAGAGGTCTTCATGGACGATTTTTCGATCTATGAGAATTCTTTTGACAATTGCCTGAAAAATCAAGAAAAAGTTCTTAAACGATGTGTAGAAACTAACCTCGTTCTAAACTACGAAAAATGTCATTTTATTGACATAAGAGATTTAGTGTTAGGATACGTTGTCTCCGCGAAGGCATTAGAAGTAGACAAGGCTAAAGTTGAAGTTATCAAATCTCTACCTTATCCCTCAAGCATTCGAAAAATGCTTGCATTCCATGGACACGCAGGTTTCTACAGAGGATTTATAAAAGATTTTTCCAAGATCGCAGACCCCCTGAATAAACTGTTGAAGAAAGATACTAAATTTACATTCACTGAGGAATGTAAAGAAGCTTTCGAGATACTTCAAGATAAATTGATTTCAACTCCTATTATTCAACCTCCGGATTGGAATTATCCGTTTGAGATCATGTATGATGCGAGTGATCGAGCTGTAGGTGCGGTTCTTGGAAAGAAAGTGGATAAGGTTCCACATGTAATTTATTACGCATCAAAAACCCTTGATGAAGCTGAAGTCAATTATACGACAACTGAAAAAGAGCTTTACTCAATTATTTTTGCCCTTGAAAAGTTCCGTTCATATTTATTAGGGGATAAAGTAATTATATTCTATGACCATGCTGCATTAAAATATCTTCTGAAAAAGAAGAAATCAAAACCGCGATTATTAGGATGGATTCTTCTCCTTCAGGAGTTTGACATTGAAATCAGAGATAAGAAGGGTGTAGAGAATCACGTCGCCGATCATTGAAATCAGACATTGACATCGTCGATCATTTATCAAGAATAGTGAATAAGAGTGAGATGTTAAAAATTTCAGAATTATTTCCTGACGAGCATTTATATAGTCTTCAAGGTTATGTACCTTGATATGCTGACCATGTAAATTTTCTGGTAACCGAAAAATTGCCGAGTGATCTTTCAAGGCATCAAAAAGAGAAGATTCAATCCGATGCAAAGTATTACTCGTAGAAGGATCCGATTCTGATTAAATTCTGTGCCGATGGTGTTATAAGAAGATGTATTCCGGATCACGAGATCAAGTCAGTGCTGAAGCACTGTCACTCCTATGATTGTGGAGGTCATTTTGGAATGAGACGAACAGCTCACAAAAATTTATCTTGTGGATTTTACTGGCCATCTTTAAACAAAGATGTTTCTGAATATGTAAAGAACTGTGAACAATGTCAAAAGACTGGCAATATATCGAAAAAAAGATGAAATGCCTCAAAAATATGTCATGTCTTGTGAAATTTTTGACGTATGGGGTATTGAATTCATGGAACCATTTCCAAACTCAAATGGTCATTCATATATATTGTTATCAGTCAATTACGTCTCGAAATGGGTAGAGGCCACACCCACACGAATTGATAACGCCAAGGTGGTGTTCGAGTTTGTTAGAAATTTTATTTTTAACAGATTTGGCGTACCTAAAGTCGTGATAAGTGACCGGGTAACCCACTTTTGCAACAAGGTATTGGACAACCTATTTAAGAAATATCATGTCAATCACAGGATTTTCATAGCCTATCATCCACAAACGAGCGGACAAGCTGAAGTGTCCAATCGTGAAATCAATAGAATTATGAAGAAGATAGTCAATCCGAAGAGGAAGGATTGGAGTGACAAGTTGAATGAAGCTCTTTGGGCGTATCGCATTGCATATAAGACTCCAATCGGAATGTCTCCGTACAGAATGGTGTACGGAAAAGCATGTCACCTGTAGTGGAAATCGAACATAAGGCATGGTGAGCAATTACAGAGCTGAATTTTAAATACGGAGACTGTGTGAATATCAGGAACATTCAAATCTCAGAACTAGACGAGATTCGTCGTGATGCATATGAAAATACTGCTTTATACAAAGAAAAAATTTAGTAGACTTCATGACCAGAAAATTTCGCAGAAAAACTTTAAGGAAGGAGATAAAGTCTTATTTTATAATTCTCGCTTAAGGTTATTTCCTGAAAATTGAGATGGGAAAGACCGTTCATTGTCAGAAAGGTCTATGGTCATGGAGCGGTTGAAATTCAAAGTGAAGACACGCCGAAAATTTTTAAGGTTAACGGTCACAGATTGAAACGATACTATGGACTTTAAGATTTGACGTGGTTTGATGAAATTCCCTTGGAGAGGGTGAACCGCGTCTCAATGAGATGATTTAACATCATGGCTGTCGAGCCAACGACGTTAAACAAAGGCGCTTCTTGGGAGGCAACCCAAGTTTAGGTTTCCTTTGTAGTTCATTTTTATTTCACTTTATTTCTGTCGACCTTAAAAATCTTAAACTGATATGGGGTGCTAAAATTTACTAATCGGTGAAGCGAGTAATTTTCAAATTGACTTTGGAAGGAGAAAAGGATGAATGAGAAGCATTCGGGTTGTTTTTGAAGGAAATACGGAAGGAAAAAAATCATCGAGGCCAAAATTACAGTGTCGTGGGCGCGACTGAAGGGGGTTGCAGCCGCGACGAAGATTTGGTGCGTTATAAACGGGCCGAAGCTCAATTCTTCGCTCCTTCATTCCAGACATCAAGCACGGCCGCGACTTACTCAATTTGTCACATCTCATCTTCTTAAATCCTCAATCAATCCGTGCAAGCAAGTAATCCACGCGTTATAAACGAGATTATGATCACGTGCCTCGAAACGTCCCGGATTGCGCAAAATTTAAGGTTTTCAATTGTGAAAACCTAGGTATGAATCCTCAATTCCAATTCCAACTTCAACAACAATTCGAGGGCACTTCGATACTTATTGGTGGGTTGTTTACCCCACTAGCTACACACTTCGGATTTGATATGACACTCGTTGCAGCACTTTCTGAGCCTACCAGAGGACCTTTTGGAATTGACAGTCTGATGAAGGTTAGGATGATATCGATAGACCATGGTGCCTATTATCTTATTGCTAGAGCTGGTGAGGAGCCTTAGCGTCTTCCATTGCCATTTGTTTCTCTCCGACTATCTGATCGGAGCAACTTGGGTTTTCCACCAGTTGATGCCGAGGTTGATGCAGGTAGGGATGACGATGATGATGAGGACTCTGAGGGTGACTCAGCCATTGGTGAGCCTAAGCAGGAACAGTCACAGCATTCATATCATTCTCATCAGTCTGCGCGTGCCATACATTATGAGCCGTTCACTGCACCTCCCATGGATTAGAGCACTGCATATCATTCTTTGCAGCGAGAGGTGACTGATTTGTGAGCTGATGTGACATCCATGCAGACTCAGTTGACTACGATGCAGCAGAGCCAAGAGGACTTCCAGCGCCATATTTTTGAGTACTTAGACAGCAGATTTCCACCACCGCCTCCTATGTGATTATTTAGCTAGTTAGCCTACATTCATGAGTCTGTATTTTTTATTGAGACTGCACTTTGTCTTAGCTCAGGGGAGGTTGGTCATTCTTAGACATTCCATTTATGTTTTTATTTTGAGTTAGTTGTACTTTTTCTTTTTAGAGATGTATGAATCTTTCGGTTTTATGCATTCTCGTTTTATTTTTATTGACTCTTCTCAATTCTCTTAATGCCCATACCATATGTTTAATGAACATAAGTAATGAACTTAGTTGTGATCATCACCTTTCATTCCTTTATTACTTAATTATGCTTCCACGTATGTTTTCTATTGTCTTCACTCTTTCATATATATATTATGTGTGTGAGAGAGTAAGAGGGACTAATTTTTACTATCAAGTTATGTTTTGTCAGATGTCGAACACTAACTTGCCAAGTGAAAGAGAAATCAGCATAGTAAGTGTAGATAGATGGATCGAGGACATAGATGAGGAGTTTGTTGACACGAACAACCCCACGGTGGCTCCTACACCTTTCGGTTTTAACATCCTGAGGCGTCACATTACTGAGCTTCAAGAAAACCAAAGGCTGATGATGGAGATGCTCCAAGAGATGAAGCTAGCACAGGAGTCCGTAGCAGGTGAGGTCAACCATATTCGTATGATCCTTGAGTTTCAAAGCGGGATAGATGGCATGATTCGAGATATATGGAACCGGTTCAGAAACTTTGGATATTTATTGGGGAATCTTAGCTAACCGGTATTCTTTTGTCCTCTGCACTTTATTTTTATTTTTACATTGAGGACAATGTAATGCTTTAACTTAGAGGAATTTTTAGGGTTGATGAGTTTTTAAATGAAAACAAAACAATAAAAAAGTTTTGAAAAATGAAAAAAAAAATTGAAAATTTTTGAAAAATTCTAATAAAAAAAAATTGGTTTTTAAATCTATGGTTTGAGCAAAGCAAAATGATGATTTATGCCATGATAAGTTTTGCACTAATACATTATAGTCTGGATATCATTTCTAAGGGAGTCCTGAATTTTAACTAACATCATTCTAATACATTCCTATGAGATGAAATTTTGCATATGTAGATAGAGCTTAAGTGGTGACTTGAACCGTAGCTAGACACTTAAAAAAAACCTTCATGTTTTCCTTTTATGCCATCTTTTCACTTATCCACCATTTATAAGGATTTTTAAATTTATGTTTATTAAACACCCGTTTTTCCATGGTAACCCTCATGTTGTTTTTGGTTACTGGAGAATGCACTAAACCTACTCAGAATGAAAAAAAAAAAAGGAAAAGAAAAAAAAATGCAAAGCAATATTTAAAGGTGCTTTGTCCCGTACCTCGATAATCAAAATTATCATCTACAGATAAAGGAGGGGACGTAGTATTTGATAATATGAGCTTGGAAGAAAAGAAAATATAAATATCCAGTACAAAACCTAGACCTCCTTTGAGACCTTGGTGGCTTTGGGAATGATCCTATATAAGGAAGCAACGGGGTGGAATAAAAGAATTTTGAAATTGAGTTTTCCAAATGTTTTAATTTACTATATCTCTAGGGAATCTGCTAGGTGTGAAGGACCATGAGACGGAATCATTTGAGGGGTAGCTTGATGTCGTGTGAATAGAGATGAAGGGTGACTTTGTGATGAATATTTCTTCGACATGTATTTTGTGTTGTTAATTTTAGGCAATCTGATTACTTTGATGCTCGAGCTATAGAATTTTTGAGTCTTGTTAGTTTTTCTTAATTTTAGGTTTCTCTCTTTGTTTTGAGTCTAGACTTTTCTTAGGGACAAGCAAAGGTATGCTTAGGGAAATTTGATGTGTATGAAAACACACACCATTTCTTTACTCTAAATGTTTGTTTTATGCCTCATGTATTGTCTATTTTATATTTTTGGCGTCTTTTTGTCTTAGAATGTTGGTACTGCTGCGTTTTTATGTTTTTGACAGATGGGTATGAAATTTGGAACAAAATGAACAAAGATGAAGAAGATAGACAAGTCATGATCTCAAAGGTTGAAATTCATAAGTTTATAGTGTTTCGGGAGCTAGTGCTGCAAAGTTTCACGTCGATATGTCAGCTTAGCATGTTTAGAAGTGTTGTATAAGTTTCTAGAATTTTTAGACGTCATTTAGTATTTTTTGTATAACTTTTCAAGGGGAATTGATCCACGATTCATTTCTATTGCTTTGGATTCAGTTTGGAACGTGACTAGCACTGTAAAACATTTATTCTCTGCAGATGCTATGACTCATTCCATCCTTAGTTTGATTGATATATGCGTGTAGATCATTAGTAGGGATGCGTTGATGAATTTAGATGTCCTTAGATCATGAGATGAAGCTTATTTGATTAAAACCAGAGATGCTAATGATGAATATGTTGCATGAAACCTGTTAGATCTATTGCATAACATATGTTTATGCAATAGTTAGAGCTATAAATCGCGCTAAGTGATTTATTCAGTAGTGAATTGACAAAATATGAACTTCAATTACCCCTTCCTCCTTATCTTTATGAACTTCCAGTTCATCTTCAACTTCGTGAGGATTCTCATAATTTTTGGTTAACTCTTTTCCACTTCTCAGAGTTATTGCGTTTGCTGATTTTCTGGGATTTATAGGCTAAGAATGGAGTTTGTTGTTCATCTGAGCCTTCAACTGGCTCATATCAGAAGCTAATTGGCTCATTTGACTTTAGATGCTCTGAATGTCAGTCTTCAAGTGATAGCCATTTACATTCCACTTAGCATCCTTAGCATTTACATTTGTGTGATAGCATTTGACTTTGGATGCTCTGAATGTCAGTCTTCAAGCTAATTGGCTCCTTAGCATCCTTCTGCATTTACATTTGTGTGATAGCCATTTGCTTGACCATCTCTTCAAGTGACATTCCACTTGATAATCCTTGATTATTGTTATTTGCGTTGAAGTTTTGTTGTTGTTGCTGCTGCCCCTGACCAAATCCTGTAGGGAATTTTTATCGTTGAGGAACATTTTGGGCATTATTTTGTGTTGCCCATCAAAAGTTTGGATGATTCCTTCAAGGTAGATCAGGTATATTATTTCACGGTGTTGTCCTTTGTTCTTGAAAATTAACGGCATTTATATCTTCATGTAAGGAAGGACAAGCATCCGTTTTATGGATTATACTTTGACAGAATTCACACGACTTCACTTGTTGAAGATGTGATTGAGTAGTGTTAGTTACTAGTTTAGTAACCAAATCAGTAAGTGCAGCAATCTTTTTATCAGTTGTCGAGCTTTCACCTGCCTCTCTATCAGCATCAGCCCTTAGGCTGAAATCTTGAGAACTTTGGGCAGATTTCTATCAGTCTCCTTGCTTCAACATAAATTTTCTTCGTTAGGGCACCACCACTTGAAGAGTTTATTTGGTGACGTTCTTCAGGTAGCAACCCTTCATAGAAATGCAAAATTAGAAGATTTTCTGCTATAGAATGGTGTGGACAGCTTGCAGATAAGCGTTTGAAACACTCCCAATATTCATGAAGGTTTTCCCCCACCTTTTGTCTAATCGCGGAAATTTCTTTCCATAGATTCATTGTTCAGCTTGATCGGAAATATTTATCAAGAAAAGCGTTCTGCATTTCTGCCCAGGTATTAATTGATAAAGACGGTTGTTCATACAGCCAGTCTTTTACATAACCTTGTAAGGTGAAAGGAAATGCGAACAGTTTTATCACGTCAACCGTTATACCATCAGATTTGCCTGACTTGTAGACTACATACAACTCCTTCAAATATCTATGCAGGGCTTCACCAGCTAGACCATGAAACAAAGGGAGTTTGTTCAAAAGGCCCGAGTTTAATTTGAATGGCACATTCAGAGTTGGCAAATTTATGTAAAGCGGCTCATCCTCTATTGTGGGAGCAGACAACTCCCGAAGAGTTAGATTTAGATTTTGCGCAGCATTATTTGCATCGTGTTGATTTTTTCTGCTGTTTGAAAATTTTCAAAAATAATACGAGTGAAACTCCTTTTTGTTTGAGCGGGTGGAGAAGAAGTTGAAGGTGTAGAACCTAAAAAGGGAGTAGAGCTTCTTATCTCAGGAGATTCGAAATTAGAGACTAATTTTCTAACTTCAGATCAAGTTACCCAACCATTTCTTAAGTTCATTAAAATTCATATGAACTTCTTTTGAATTCAAAAAAATGATGATTTTTTTTACTAGAATAAAAAACTATTAAGTTAAGTTTGGTTGACTTGACACTCGTTACCTATTCCCCGGCAACGGCGTCAAAAATTTTGATGCGAAACCGGTCAACGTTGTAAATATGACTGGTTCCACGTTCGTTGCAAAACTTGCAAAATTTGTTTTTACCCTGCTAAAGTGACTGATGTAGATAAGGAAGCAGGGGTCGATCCCACAGAAAATGGCGAATGTCCAACTAAACAAACTTAAAATAGTTACTATCCTAGTTATGGGGTAAGATT